>JAGFNQ010003318.1:0-18943 GCA_024364735.1 Boesenbergia rotunda
TCCGGAGAGATAAAGCCACATCAGATGCTTCAAATGCGAGAAGTACGGATACTACAAAAACATGTGTCTGGCGAAGGTACGCAAGATGTATATTCCAAATGTTTTACAAATTTCAGCACTGCCTTTAGATAATTTAGTTAATTTTCCTGATAAATTAGATTTACTGCACAATAGAATTCGTATCTTGCATGAAAAAATAGAAAATACAGACATGACTAAAATTTCAGAAATTAATTATTTAATTCAGAACATTAATTTAGCAATTACTAAAATAAATTATGATAATTTTAATTCAGACAAATCTGATAATTTTAATTCAAATCCTATGTATAAATCTGAATTCAAAAATCTTGAGAATAATCTTGAATAATAATTTGAGAATCCATTGTATAACTCAGAATTCAAATTTGAACATCTTAAGAATAATTCTGAAGATTACTCTAAAGTTAGTAAAGATAATTCTGAAGATAATCCTAAAACTATTTTTGAGGATAAAAATGATGTTATTAAAAATCTTAAGGATAGTGAGGATAAGTCAGAGGATGTTCTTTAGAAAATAATTTAATTATCCTCTTGGATAATCCAGAAATTAATCTTAAGGATAATCCAGAGATTAATCTTTAATTTCTTGAAAATATTAAAGATATGTCTGAGGATAATTCTGAGGATAAATTCGAAGATGAAATTCTCCTAGATAATAACTTAATCATAGAAAATATTGAAGATTATTACAAAACCTTAAATAGTGACTCAAATTACTCCACCTATGTTGAGGACATTGAAAGATCTAATGTTGAGGAGGATATGGAACTATCTAAGATTAGGGTCATAATCAATAAAAATTATAAAAAATCAAATAAATCAAAATTATTAGAAAAACTTGAAAAGAGAGATAAAGATGAAGAAGAAATTTTCGAAATAATGAAAATGATGAATTTAAACCCATAATTATTACTTAATCATTATAACCTTAATTAAATTAACTTAAATCTTAATTCGAATTAAGCCTTGATTAAATTCAAATTAATTTCGAATTAAACCAAAATAAAATTCAAATTAAATCTTAATTCAATCTTAATTCAATTCAGATTAAATCTTAATAAAATTCAAATTAAATCGTAATTAAATTCAAATTAAATCTAAATTAAATCTTAATTAATTTCAAATTAAATCTTAATTAAATTCAAATTAAATCTTAATTAAAATCTTAATTAAATTCATATTAAATCTTAATAAAATCTTAATTAAATACAAATTAATTCAAATTAAATCCAAATTAAATTCAAATTAAATTAAATTCAAGTTAAATTAAATTAAATTCAAATTAAATTAAATTCAAGTTAAATTAAATTAACTTCAAATTAAATTAAATTCAAGTTAAATTAAATATACTTCAAATTAAATTAAATTCAAATTCAATTAACTTCAAATTAAATTAAATTCAAGTTAAATTAAATTAACTACAAATTAAATTAAATTCAAATTAAATTAAATTCAAGTTAAATTAAATTAACTTCAAATTAAATTAAATTCAAAATAAATTAAATTCAATTAAATTCAAGTTAAATTAAATTACTTCAAATCATAATTAATTTAACTTAAATTAATTCAAATAAATTAATTCAATTAACTAAATCAAATAAATTTAATTGAACAATTAAATTCAATTTAATTTCTAACTTCAATTAATTCTTAATTAACCTGAATTCATCTAAAATCTTAAATAACTTAAACTAAAATAAAATTTTACACAAACTGTAACAATTAAAATTAATAACATTAAATATGTCAAAGTGGGTTGGCATATTCGCGGATTCACACGACATGTATCTAATCGAGAATTTGATACATCTTTAGAAACTTAAATAAAATACTTTGGACTTGTTTGACTCATGCATAATTGTCATGTCATGCATCTGCTACTTCTTTTTATATGACATGTCATTCATATTTAAATTTTATGCATATATTAGAACTGCTATAGGAAAAAAGAATAATTGAAACTTAATCAACTTAGTATTGGGTGGCGGTGAGATGATAGTACGTTAGGGAAGCCAATTCTAATAAGGTCAAGTACACTCTACTTGGTCTCTTTAGACTGGTGAAACTAGCCGAAGCTACTGATCCAAGATCCAAACTAGTTAGACCAGAATTTTTCAAAAAGTAATTTTGAAAATGAAATTTCATTAAAAGGCTTTGTCAAGGAAAGGGTTGATGATCCAATAAGGCTACGGCCAAAGAAGGCCTAGTGCCTCGCCAAGACCTGGAAGCCAATTTTTGAAATTCAAATTCAAGTTACTTCGTGTCAAATTCAAATCTAACACAAGCTTCAATTAAATCTTAGAGTTAATAATAAATTAAGAAAAATGATTCAAGCATCTTACAATACACCTATATGGCAACCATACTTGTTGTATTGATACATCTAAAATGGGTGAGATGTTAAGGACTAATGAATTGAAAAATATTTTTCAAAATTGTTAGAATATTTTCATAAAAATATATTTTCAAAATAGTGCTTCAACATGATAATGTTTTTATGGAATTCATGCTTGTCTGAGTGATTATACATATTATATATTTTTCAAAAATATATCTTTTCAAAAATTGTTTGACTCACTCAATTATACACAAGTCTCTTAGGACAACACTAAAGTTCCTTAAGACACTTAGATAGAGTCAAACGGTATCGGGTACAGGGGGAGTACTTTTCATTTTTTTAAATGGTTTTCAAAAATTACACTTTAAACATTACTATCATTTGAAAAATACTTTTCGAAAACTGTGCTTTAAATCCTTATTACTTGTGTTTTCAAAAAGGGTATATGTTGTAAAAATTATAAGTTCAAAAATTTATTTGTTTCTCTGACTTTGATAAACCCTAAAGACACAGAGGAAAGGTCTACTCTATAATCTTCAAGGACTCCTATGACGTGTCAAATTTAGGGGGAGTCTGAGTCAACATTCTGACAAGTTTTAAATTATTTTGAAAATTATTATTCTTTTGATCTGAATCAAACCTTAAGACTCAGAGGAAGAGTACTTGTGGTCAACAAGCTTCCCGGGACTGAGTCAAGTTTAGGGGGAGGTCAAATTAAAAGAATTATTGAATATTACAAATGTTTTCATGCGCGGTAGTTTCAAATCCTGTTGAAAACATAAGTATTCTTTCAAAATACTATTAATTTTTCTTCAAAAATGAAAAATTATACTACTATTTTCAAAATTTTGAAATCTTGAGCTGGAAAATTTTCCAGGACACTTAGGAAAATGTCCCTGTAGTCAACAAGGTTTCCTATGATTGTGTTAGACTGGAAGATAAACCAAATCAAGTATTATGACTTCAAAATTTTATTATGTATTTTCCAAAAAGTACTCAAGTATTCAAGAATTCAATACATTTTTCAAAGGTACTTATATTTTTCAAAAGTACTTGCATTTTTTTAAAGCACATAGCATCTTTTTAAATATGCATTTTTCAAAAATTGCAATATACCATTCAAAATACAATGCTTTCAAAAACTCTGCACTAAGTATTTTTGAATAGAACCAAGGATCTTCATTGTTGGTGCAAGTATTTTCTTTTGTTTTTTTTTTGATGTATGACAAAGGGGGAGAGGTGTGCTTAAGTTAGAAATTAGAAAAATTTTCTCCCAAAGATCAAAAATATAGTTTCAAATATAGCTTCAAAACTTATATCATTTTTTTTGGTCTTTTCCCCAAGGATAGTAAGTTAGCCCCTTTTAAACCAATCTAACTTAAGTTATTGTCAAACATTAAAAAGGGGGAGATTGTTGGTGCAAGTTGCATCAATAATGTTCTCCTTTAAGTGTTTTAATGTTTGACAATACACTTAAGTCAGTGATACAATGAACAGACAAAGGGGAGCAAAGGAGAAGTAACCCAAGTTGAAGAAAAGTCCTAGTTAACCTAGGCACTAAGACCTGGTGATTGAAGCTGGGCACTAAGTCCTGGCGAAGGGCTACTGGGCACCTAGCGAAGGGCTGCTAGGTATCGTAACCCTAAGACCTAGCGAAGGGCTGCTAGGCACCTAGCGAAGGGCTGCTAGGTATAGAAGACCTAGCGAAGGGCTGCTAGGCACCTAGCGAAGGACTGCTAGGGAATGAAGACCTGGCGAAGGACTGCTAGGCACCTGGCGAAGGACTGCTAGGGAATGAAGTCTTGGTCCAAAGGACTGAGCAACTTAGCTGAGCGATGACTAAGGACAGGAGTAGAGACGGGTCAGGGTTTGGGCGTCTCGAGGTCCGGAGGTATCGGAAGCTAAGTAAAAGTCCACCCGAAGGGTTGGGTGGCAACCGTCTCCTGAAAGGAGTAGGTGAAGGGCAAGTTCTCGGGGATGGGAACTTGTGTCGGTTCGACCTAGGGTTCGTGGAAATCCGAAGTCCGAACCAAGTCCATAAGGCTAATATTATAGGTATCTATGCTTTGTGTTTGTATATCTTGCAGGTACCATGACTGGAAGAAGTAGTAGGCTGTTGGAGGCCCTAAGCAGGGCGCCCCCAGTGTTGAGGGCGCCCCCATCAGCCAGGGTGCCCCCAGACAAAGCAAAAAAAGGCAGTCTTGGTTGGTCAGCAGAACGGGTGTCATGCGGGGCGCCCGGAGCGTCCGGGGCGCCCTGGTTCGAAGCTGTAGTTGCAGTTTCGAATCCGAAACACAGATAAGCCATCATGAGGGCGCCCGGGAGGTCCGGGGCGCCCTAGTCAAAGCTGTTATCAGCTGCGGCGAGGTAGGCATAGGGATAAAGTTTGACCGAGTCTTCCGGGGCGCCCCCAGGAGGCCTATATAGGGGGCTTCGACCCCTCTGCTTCAACAACAACTGCCAAGTACCATTCCAAGCATTCTGACCGACGACAACGCGCTAGAGACGAGGCTCTACGACTGGGAGGCTCCAGGAGGAAGTGCGCGGCACTTTGGAGGTCCAGATCAGCCGAGTTTCAGATTGTTGTTTGGTTCACTTTTATTTATTCCGCACTTAACTTTCATATTATTGATTGTAATTGTAAACTATAAGACGGGTTTTCTCCGCCTCCGGAAATTCCGGAAAGGAGACTAATAGTGGACTCACGCCGAGTACATAGGCCTTGGACGTACTGACCCAGGGGGGTCGGGAACCAAGTAAATAAATCCCGCGTGTCCTTTGTTTTGTTTTTCTTCATTCTATTTATTTTCCGCTGCGCTAACACTCTAAGTCTAGATCGAAAGTTACGAAGTTTCTGTAAAGTTTTGACGATCGATATTCACCCCCCCTCTATCGACGGCACCGGTCCTACAAAGAGGACTTCTCTTCTTCATCACATATTTTCTTCTCTTCATCCCCTTTAGGCGTGCGACATCACCTTGCATAGAGAGGCATCGGCGGCAAGAAAAGAAGACTTTTTCTTTTCTTTAGCCAGCGGAAACAAGGAAGTGGAGGAGGAGGATTTCGGCTTGGGTTTCAAGGAAGAAGAAGAGTTCTCTTCTTCTTCATCTTCATCCCTCTCCTCTTCAGCTTTTGGAGCCGGCGCAAGTAAAGGAAGGGAGTTCTTCTTCTCCTTTTGGCCGGTGACAACCACACAACCCATGAGGGGTTCGACGCAAGGAAGAAGAAGGGAAGAGGAAGTTTGGGGTTTGCTTTAGTGACTTCGTTTCTTGGAAGATCGCCGTCCACACGACGTCCAAGAAGAGGTTGGGTCATACAATAGAAGATCACGAGGTAAACGAGAGATATAACTTCTTGTTTTGGTTCCTTTGATCTTGTTTAATTGTCATATATTTATTTTCCATGTTGATAATTATCTTGGACCCCAATGATAAACACAAAAATCGGCGATCCATTCATCATCTATTCCGTGGCTAATTGGTTAGACGAGTTAAATGGCTTGAACAAAAAGTTTGTTTAAGTGGTCACTCGAATCAATTAGCATGATGATGAGTCGGTTGTTTGAGAAATTGTTCTCCTTTCGGATTGGTTTCAATTAATGAAATTTTAATCCGGGGACATGAAGAGGATTCCCATGCGCAACTGAATCCCAACAAAGACTTGGCAGATTAAAATCATTGGGCAGGAAGTCTAGATGGGTCTGGAGGATCGAACGTCTAGCAACTCGATGTGTCTGGAGGACCGAACATTGAAAGAAAGTCCTAGAGGAGCAAATGCTGAACAGGAAGTCAAAATAGGTTTAGAGGAACAGATATTTGGTAAGTCAGGTAACTTCTCCTAAGAGAAATAAGTAAGAGTGTGTTCCTTTAAAGAGAACAGTAGGTGCCAGTCTGACCTATGATTTCACGAGAAATCCAAAAGTCATGATCGAACAGTCTTGAGATCGTCAAATTGTTAAATATTATCTTTATTATGGTGATTATGATAACTCTATGATATAGAAAACTAAAGCTGGAAGTTGGCTGGAAAAGGTGTGGGATCGGATTCAACCGATAGGGGGGGCGGTGAATATCGATCGTAAACATTTTCGAAAAGCGAAGAGAGTAATTGCGCAGCGGAAATAGTAAACACAATCACTAACACGGTTTGTTTTACTTGGTTTAGAGTCGCGGTCGGCTCTTACTCCAAGGCCCACGGTCCTTGATCGTTTACGATGGGCAATTCTATATTTTCGTAAAAGATTACAAGTCGAGAGTACAAATATAGAATTGAAAAACAATTACAACACTTAACAAAATTAGCTTTTACCGATGACCAGAGAGGTTGGAAGTTTTCGGAGAAGCGAGTCGTCGTCAGCACTTGAATCACGAGTACGGAACTTGTCGGAGCGGAGCGCTTGAGCATAAGAGTTGAAAGCAATTGATGTAGAAGGCTTGGGGGTGAACCCCCTTTTATAGTAGTCAGTGGGGCGCCTGACACGTGGCTTATCCTGCGTGAACTCCAATCCGCAGACTCGGCCAGCGCTTATCTCTTCAACTGGGGCGCCTGTGTTAACACAGGCGCCTAGCTTGACTTGGACCAGAGGCTTGCGTGGCAGTTTGCTTCGAATGCTTTGTTTAACCCTTCACTGGGGCGCCTGTCTCAATACAGGCGCCTAGCCCAGCTAGGGTGCCTCACTTCATTGAGGCGCCTGAGTGAAGAAAACCCCTTCCATTCGTTCCTGCAACCAGGGTTAGTTCCAAAGACATACAAAGCATACAATTGATAATATTAGAATATTATTTACAGTCTGAGCTGTCTTGGTTCTGATTTTGGGCTTCCCAAATGGAGCCCTAGGTCGAACCGACGCCTAATGTTCCTTCCTACGAGGAACGCGTTCTCACCTACTCCTCTCGGGAGAATTTACCTGTTTTCCAACCGGCTCCTCCGGTTGGACTTTTGCCCAATCCCCCAGATCAGGTCTTCGTGCCCAGTCCACGACCAGGACTTAGTGCCCAGCTTTACTCACCAGGTCTTCGGTGTCCAGCCCTCGGCCAGGACTCAGTCCCCAACTTTACTCACCAGGTCTTAGTTGCCCAGCTCGCGGCCAGGACTTAGTGCCCAATTCTTAGAACCAGGACTTCGTGCCTAGTGTACCTAGGACTTTTCCTGCACACTTGAGTAACATCGTTAGAGCACCAATAATACTTAACTTTGAACCCTTTCCCAATATCAAAATCAGGTTCGATATGGTACTTCCGGCACCAACAAAAGGGTCTTCGGTAGTTTGATGTGGACCCAAGCGATTGGAAGTTCGGACACCCCATGAAGGTCCAGGTGTCTAGATAGACCCGAATCCAATCACACATGCAGTTGAGTTAGCATGCTTTCGTTAGTTGGCACAAGTCAACTTCTAAGCACTTGGAAGAGATCCAATTGTCTGAAAAGGGATAAAGGTGACTCGGATAGAGCGTCGCCCAAGTGCAACCACATCAGCAATTCAAGCGCCTAAGGTGATTTAGGCACCCAAGATGAAAAAGTCAGCGATGAAGATGGATCGGATTGTTCATGTAAAGGTGCCTAGGGCTGGTTTAGACCCTTGGAATGGGCTATAAAAAGCCTTCATCCAGCACCACAAAAAGATCACTTGTCTATGCTGAATACTCTCATGTTGCTCTGAAGACTTTGTTACAACACTGCTCCGACAACTAACGCTCGAGATTCTACTTTGTTGTGTCGTCGGTATTACTGTTGTTATCTTTATTGTTTCTTTCATATTCGAATTCTTGAACTTATAGCATAGGTTGTGAACTAAGTAAAAAAGAAACGGTGTTGACATTATGCTCAAGTTTATTTCATTTCCGTTGCATATTTTTTGAAAACCGTAAAATGACATGCGCCAATTATCCCTCTCCCCCCTAGTGCTCTATTCGATAATACATGTGTAAGTCTCTACCCCTGTGTAAAAAGTTTCTCCCACCAACCTCTTGCATTCTCAGTCATCGTGATTCACCTCTTTTGTGTTGATTCTGGAGTGGACTGACAGGAGTACTGGGGGCGAGCATTTTGCCTTTTGTCACTCTATTCGATAATACACATTTTATATTTTATAATGCGCTAGTGCAATAACTTATCAAGTTGCTTTACCGTTTGTTTTAGCAGAAGTAGAAGTGTATATCTTTTATTTTCATATTGTGGAAGTACGCTCTAAATATGACATATATCCTAGAGGATCTCACAATACCACTTCAGCTTGATATGACTTGTAAGAAATTTTCAATTCATATTCTAATCGCAAAAAGCATCGGCTACAAAACAAGTGCATCCAGGCACTTCTCTTCTAGCCTCTCCTTTACTCCTATTTGCACTTACCATTATTTTCCATTTTTCAGAATTGCCTAATTTCTAGTCCCCATCACCAAATGGCTCTCGTTCATTCATGTCTATACCCAGTCAATATTAAGTGTGCCATCTCCTTCGGGAGTCGGGAAGGGTTGTAAAAGTCGATCAATAAAAATTAGGATGCTAAGATCACTTGTACTGAGTAAAACATGGATAATGCTCTTATTAGACGGCTCAGTATTATTAGTCTCCTGGTTTGATACAAATAAGTAAATTATAAAGGTCATTTTGTCCTAACACAGTGATCTTTCGCAGAGGAGAGTTTAGAGACCAAATAAAATATTTTTTATCGAAATTGATCCTATGATCTATTGGAGTAACCATATATGTAGGTACTAACTATGTCAACCCGTAAAAAAGAAAGAAAAGAACATATGACAGAGAAAAAAAAATGATTAGGTATATCTTTCATCGTTTCATGAACATTTACTAGAGACAATGTAGCAAAACCATCTCCCATTGCTCTTTATCAAATGGAAGGAATACATCTATTCGGTTCATTCCTCCTCAATCTACTTTGTGCCATCTTCCTTCCTTCTCTAAGTTAATAGCTAAGAAATATTGTTAGGATTAAAAACTTTTTTTTTTCATTTTGAAGGCTTCTAATATTGGATAAAACCTAATTATAATATCACATCACTCTGTCTAAAGTAAAATATATACGACTAACACGAGTTAAATATGTCAATGAGTGTCATAAATTAGCCTACTTACTAGTTAAACTAAATTTAATATCTTTAAAAATTTCTTATGTTAGCTAGAAAATATGAAGTTAATTCCAGTACCTACTTTCATCTGTTAATTCCTATATATGTTTAAAGGATCTATAAGCCTATGTCCCATCAGCACCCATGATACACTGGACACTCCCTCTCAGGTTGTGGGCGTGCGTTGAAGTTTCTGGATTGCCTACACATATACCAGATCAAACATGGCTTCCTTTATTATTTCTGTATGAGTCTGACTCTCTCAGTAGTGGTCCATTAGGCCAACAGAAAAGATCCTCCCAAGATATGGTCTTTACTTTTGCCGGCTCTTCCATGTTTCTCCACTTGGCCTTTTCCATAGATTCTTAAATGCTCACAAAGATGAGTCAGTGTCAATACAGCCACATAGGAATCATCAACAACGATGTCAACTATTGACCACAGCAGTCTCTATTATGCATGTACCATGAATGAAGTAATACATTGAAGATTATGGCCTGTGAAGCTAGCCCTTGCTTGCAGTATATTGACTTCTGCCTCAGTGTGCTCGTCTAAAGGTTCCAGTTATCCGTATGGGCAAGCCTTGTGAGAAAGTGACCAAACCTGAGGATAGGAAGTTGCCTCATGGCCTTGCAGGAACAAATGTGCCCAATGTCCCATCGGTTGGCAATCAGCTGTGCCACCCTCAAAAGCTATGGGCTGAAGGTGAGTGGTATGGCCAGCAGATGGCATCTCTGGTGGAATAATGCTTCTGCCTAATGTCTGAAAATGCCAAAGTGCATGCCACAAGCAGGTCATCATCAAACCGAGTTAAAGAAGATGGTGCGATCCTTATCCTACCTCTGTTTGGATCACATAATCGTCATAATGTGCACCGAAGCATAACATGCGGTTGACTGAATCGAGTTTCATCGAGAGGAACTGGACATAAGACATACACATTGAGCTAAGGTATAATTAAATTTCATTGATGCCAGATTGAATACCTCAACTTGGTTTTGCAAAGATTGCACGTAGTTGATTATCTCATCCAGCATAAGTGCCTTTCCGGTGACCTACACAGAAGAATTATCAGCAGAACATGCATATATGTAACCGGTGTCGAGAAGAACGGTGAACTACGTACGTACCTTCTCACAGCCAGGGACCAAGCTTTGCAACACCTTCATCCTTTCACTAATTTTCTCCCTTCTTACCTGACGAGAAGCCAAAATTCCAAGCTATGTCGTCACATTCACATGAAGAAATTATAACAAATTAAAGGAACTATATCCTAGTCATTAATTATGTACCCTTTCTGCAAGACTGTGGTTATCTGTTGCTTCACCTCTCCTAGCTCTCACATGAATATACCCTGCGGGAAGCTCCTCACCAGGCTTCGAATTTGTCACGTCATAAGCCTTCTTGTGCCTGCTAAGCTTGCCCTCCTTTGTATGATATTAATAGAGAAAAGAAAGAACTCCACTCAGAATATTAATTTTGCACGACCTGTGAAGTGGTCAGCTTAATTGCAATGGATGATTTATTTGATTCCTTTACCTTTGATTGGCCAATGATCAAGCTTGTCTTATCGATGTTGGTTTTTCTCTTCTTATCATTGTCAGCATTGGGTTCAGCCATCATCACTGGAAGGCAGCCTTGGTCAACAGCTGGAGGAGGATTTACGCAGTCAAGGTGAAGAAACTTGTCATCAGCTACTGCTAGCTGCTGTGAGTGGTCATCTGAGTAGTAGCAGTGGAGGATAGGCATCTCATTGGGCATGCCTGAAAGAGAGACAAAGTTCATTAAGGAGGTGTGGAAGAAGAAGAGGAAAACAGAGATCGGACCATGCACTGATTATGTACACATGAGCTAGTCCTTATAAAGCCAAAGGGTGAGGAAATTTAATTACTTTTGAAAATCTGATAGTTTATCTAAATTTCATTTCATCATCTTACAAAACTGAAATTCCATTAATTTATGATAGTAAATTCTGAAACTTCATGCACGAACAAAACTAAGATGATAATGTACAGTCCTGTCGAGAGTGACTCCAAACGCCTACAGTGTCTGTACATGAAAATAATATGGGCACGAAGAAAGAGTAGTGTCAGATCTACAGTGAATAGAGCTATACCCAGAAACGGCCTAAGAAGAAGACCCCCACTTAAAGAGCAAACGATAATTAGGGACGTGCATGGTCGTGCGTTCCACAATGTTTGATCCGGCGGATCAAAAGCCTGCTCTTTTTCTATTACTGGTTATTCCAAATTTTCCAGTTTTGCAATTTTTGACCCGAAGAAGTTGCTATGTTGACGAATGCTGCAAGAATTGGTGCACGTGGAATCCACATGCACGAGGCAGCAGAACGAGGAGATCTTTAAATAACTATATGTCTTGTCAAAATCTGATCCGTATGATAAAATGTGTTGAGATGGTCAGTAGTTACATTTATAAGATTCAATCCACGTGTGCATTAAGCTTGGCCAATGAGAGATCGAAATCTATATATATATATATATATATATATATATATATATATATATATATATATATATATATATATATATATATTCTGCTAATGGTGGAAACCGACATGGGGTCTGAAGTCATAAATATTTATCACTTTTTCTTTGTCATTTTATTTAAGCATTCGGCTTCATTTTGGAGCACAAGAAAACCAAAATGTGTCATGCAAATTATATCTTTGAACCTATTTCCTACATATAGTGGAGGATAATTTTTAAGGTGCGTTTAGTTGAGAGTGTTCTTTGATAATCTTGGGTATGTGATTATCAGGTAATCATATAACCAAAGTTATAGGCAATAAGATATAACCTAATGTTGTTTGATTTAATATTTGGTAATGGGACAAAAATTTGTTTGGTTGAAGGTTTTAATATATAACCTAATATGACAATTACTATATTGCCCTTAATAAACATACTCTTGAAATTTTTTTTAATGCATTCGTATCAAATTAGGAAGACGAAGAACAAAATTATGCTAGTGGGGAAGGCGGCGCCGAAGGAACACAAAGGATTTGGATGACGACCACTCCGTCGAAAGGAGGAGGACTTGGTTAATAAGATTCAATAAGTATTTTCTTAATAATAAAATTAAATGGAATTCGAGCCCTAAAACTTACTTGTAGTTGTCCGTAGGTGAGGCACTTTACAAAAATAGAAATAAAAAAGAAAAAGGAAATTTTCCAAATATAGCAAAAACTGATCTTTTCCAGCTGTCCATTTTTATTTACATAATCCAAAACAATATATTTTTTTTCCCTTTTTAGTTCTTAAAAGGATCAAAATTTAACTATTTTAGGCAAATAAATATGTGGATGAATTTGTCAACGCCATATCTTGAAAATAAATATAATTTAAATCAAAACTTCAACGATACACAACTTTTACGACTTAATTGTGTTGGGATTTGAGAGACTATCGAAGGAAATTCTAAGATCCTTGATTAAAATGCTCGTGTAACTATTTGTTTAGTAAAAAAAACGAAATATGTCTTTCCACAAACCCCATATTTACATTGTTGAAACCCGAATCAGGTATCGAGCTAACTAGAGCTAATCCTCAGTATTGAACAGACAAAGTTAGATGATTCATAGTTTCACAAGTTGATGGCATTTTATGGTGGCCATGTTGCTCAGCTCTATCTGTTGATTCTCAATCCTCCTTAAAACCCCAGGCGCATCGCTTCTCGATGAGAGAAACGTATCGTTCTCGACAAGGCAGTGCTCAGCTCCATATGTACCCTTGAGACCTGACTTTCTTCCATCGAATGTATCTTCTTCCTTGGACAGATCAAAGTCAGAAACCTGAGAAAATGTTAGGAGAGAAAATATTATTACGGAATGTCGAGATTAGAAGGAAACAAAACCGATGAAATCTGCAAGGTTCTAAGAATGTTAAGACAAGGGTCATAACAGTTCAACTAACATGATATTGATTATAAATGATCTACAACATACAGCTCGTAGCAAAATTGGCAAGATACTAAGGTTGTGCAGGAATTTCTCACCTTGGCCCTCATTGATCTGTCCAACAATATGTTAGCTGATTTTAGATCTCGATGTACGCCGTGTGGGACAACTTGTGAGCAAATAATTGAAATGATTAATATGCTTGAGAAAATAGCCAACACCTTCAGGTGAAATAAAGCACACCCCTTCGTGAAGATACTCTATTCCATTTGAGACGTCGTATGCAATTTGCACTCTCTCTTCCCAGCTCAAAATCCTTGGTCCATCATCTAAGTTCATTGCATGTGTTCAAATGCACTCATGAGGCACATGCATAGAGATATTGGCATAAAATGAAACACCAGAATGAACAAGAAGACCACAATCTATATGGATTTAGTAAATTCCACGGTAAACAAACATGGAAATAACATATACATATATATAAACAAAGTATGTGTTAAATACCGAATTTTGAGAGGTTGATAAGTTGAATTTTGAAAGTTAGGGACCTAGTTGTAATTTTTCAAAACTGTTGGGTTTATTTGCAAAATGTCAAAACACTATTATAAGCCCTAAATCCCCTCAACTTGATTCAGTTTCTTCCCTTCCCCTTTAGTTTTCGCCCGACGCCGCTGCAGCCCTAGCCGTTTCCGAGCAAGCCGACGCCGACGCCGCAGCCCTAGCTGACGCCACTTGCCGACCTTTCCTTCCCTTCTCCTTCGTCTCCGGTGCACACGAGTAGAGCGACTTTTTCCCCCCTCGTTGCGATTCCTCCTTGCCGCAAGCAAGTCGACGACCAACTTTTCTCCTCCTTGTTCTTCTTCTTCGTCTGGTTTGACGCACACGAAGGAGGAGCAACCGGCAGTCGCCTTCTCTCGCGCGAACCCTAACCGCGCGACCTTTGCCTCTCTCGTGAATCCCCCATCACAAGGGCTTTGGCTGGGTCGACTTTGCCGACGATTATCATAGGTAAGTTGATTGGTTTTCTTATGTTGTTTCTTCTAATCGTTGCCAACTTGGGTTTGCTATCTCTCTCACATAGCGGTTGATGTTGTGCGACTTTGCGATTTAGGGCTTGCAGAGTGAGTAGTTTGGATTTTGGTTGATCAATCTGTCGTTTTCTGTTCGTGGCTGATCAGAATAGAGGATCTATGCGCCTATGCATCATGAGGTAAGGATTTGGGCATTTGAGTAGTTGCATGGTGTATAAATCTTGATGGATTCGTAGATTAGAATTAGATCTTGAATTGGAGTTGTCCTATTCTTGGAGTTTCTGTTTTCGACTCCAATTGTGATCTTGTTGTCCTTTCCCTGTTGAGAATTTCCTGTTGAATCATCTCTATGTGAAATTGGATTTGATATCTGATCATGGAGTTATTTGAAATGAATCTAATTATGTATTGTAATTAGTTAGCTATTTTAATTACTTGTATAAATAGTTAAATTTAGTCCTTGATACAGGACATTGACTTTGGACTCGTTCGGTTGATCGTGAGAGATTTATGGGACACGTTCTACAAATAAAAGGCGGGTATTTCTCCTTTGTACTCGAGTAGTTCTTTTACCTTAAAGCATGGCTAGTTTATGACTTATAGGTTGCTTGACCTTGTTCTTTGTCGTTATTTAAACATCGCCGTTGAGACTTATTCTTCGTTGATCTTCAAGTATTCCAAGTTTGTATCCATACAGTCCTCTATTAATTTTTTGTTCTGTAAAGTGCCGCTTGTACGCGAGCACTTAGAAGTTCATTAAACACAATAAGGTTTATTTGACATTAGAAATACCCTACCTAGTAGTGTAGATGCATAATCGTTGGATTTCGGTTTCTGGTTGGTTGTATCGATGCATGTTTCACTCGTTGGATTTTATTGCATCGTGGTTGCTTCGGTTGTTCGTGCATCGTATATCATGCACCATACTTGCACGTTGCAATCTAACGACTGTTGGCTTACATTTGGTTAAGCCGTCGTTAGTCATATTGTTGCTCGATTCACTCAACCACATGTTGTCATGGTAGTGGTTAGAGTGCGAGTGATTGTCCTGTTATGCCAGACAGTGACACCCTCACCGTTATTTTAGAGGGATGAGTTGTTGGTGGCTCACCCTCACTGTTGTTTATAGAGGGATATTGCAGCTGTATAGCTCCCCCTATGTATAGGGGCTGGAGTGTAGACTCCCCAGCATCCTGTCCACTCAACCACGTCTTATGTGGTATTATTGTTGTTGTTGGAGTGGTACAGTTGTCACAGCCCTACCCACTCGGTCACACAGATGGGATGTGTTGACGGCTTGACTGGCGTCAGGAGTGACACATGTCATTGCATCATGTGCATACGTATTTCTTTTATGCATTTGTTTGTGTTTGATGCACTTATATGAGCTATGATTGTTGCATATGTATGACATGCATGTCTATCTTGATATTATTGTTGTTGAGTTGTTCTATACCTGCTTAGTGGTTATTCGGATTTTATACCATGTCGTATTATATTGGTTATGCATGATTAGGTAAATCTGATATTTCTTATGGACTGTACCTTTTGGTTCTCTACTTCGTTATCTTATTTATGCCATGCTTATTGTCTACTCATATACTCGCAGAGTCCGCCTGGACTCACCACCCCTGCTTTCTTTTTTGTTGTTTCAGATAGCAGGTAGTGGTATTGCTTGGAGCCAGGTGATGATCCAGTCCCTCAGTCCTTCAGTTTCACCGGGTGATTTTGGTTTGGAGTTGTTTCAGAGTTAGTTCTCCGTAGTTTCCTTGTTTTCGCATTTTATATTATTTCTGGTATGGTCTTGATAAAAAATTATAGTCATGTCTTATTGGTCGGGTTTATTCGTTGTGGAGTTTCTTATTAAGTTGTGTTTTCTTTTATGCCTAAGGTGGCTGAGCCACCCGTTAAATTATTATAAACTGCGTGGTTGTGTGTCTTTTATATATTGTTGTGATGCTAGCCGCATGTGGCTAAGCTATATATGTGAGATAGTATGTATTATTGCCCCATATTGTCCGCCGTACAGAGGTGATGCTGCTCGATTTTCGAGAAAGCATGTGCCTCTGGGGGCGTGACAATTTTTGGTATCAGAGCCAAGTTTGCGAGTTTCTTTGGGATCTGTGGATTTTTGTGATGTCGTTTTTGGTGCGTCAGTTTGTCGAAGTTTTGCGATGTTTTGGTGTCTGTGGGTTTACGAAGTTATTTTGTTTTACGAGGTCTATCTGTATTTTACAGAGTTATTTTCCGGAGTCATGTTCTGGTTATGGTTGTGATGGGACTTGGTAGCGACAAGATCTCTCTCGGCGACAGGTATTCTCTTTGGTCTCTTGTATACTCTATCTATTTAGGTATGGTTAGAAATTCTTCCATTTGAATTTTTCAATGACAGCCTATAAAGCTAGGAAACTTTCCATTCCATTTCTGAACCTACCTGACAAAACTCAGACAGAACCTGTGAATTACTCTGATGGTTATCTATCCCTGATTTGGCAGGTTATCCTCTACAAGTGTCTTGTAAAGTTAGTCACAAATGCTTAGAATGGTTCATCTGCCTTTGTCCATTGGATTGTCCTCTACATGTTGTCCATGTTGCATGGTTAGCTACAGCTGCTCAGGATGGTTCATCTACTTTGATCTTCTCTAGCTACTATATAGTACTTAGGGGTGTAACTGCCTTTTAAGACTCTAGCTTCGCTAATGCCTCATCTTAGTATCTTATCTCATGAAGTACATCTTGTACTGCAATTATGAACGATATGTTTTGGTAACATCTACTCATTCTTCACTCTTGAAAGATATGTTTTGGTAACATCTATTCATTCTTCACTCTTACATCATACAGGTCATGCACTAATGTTATGCTTGCTAAATTATTCTATCACATTAGTAAAAGATATTGGTTTCTATTGCTCCATCATTATTACTTTCCTTTGTTCTTTATGTACTTGATTTCCCTTAGAATTTTACATCAGCCAATAAGCTTATGAAAAATTTAAAGCACTTCTTAACAATTAATGGAAACTCATGTTTCCATTTAAGATTCATGGATAGGAAAGGTGATTGACATCAAGCATGAGTCGTTCAGTTGATTTTATACACCTCAATCTACTCCTTTGGTTGAACCCTCCAAATTACAAAATCATGCCTTAGCTATTTGAAACTTCCTAATCTATGAATAAGGGTGTGCCTAGTTTATCATATCTTAATAGTATTAAGAGCGAATCCTGTTTGTTGAGAAAATTTATCGAACTATTAAGTAATTTTTATTAACTTTCTATATCATTCTTTAGTCCATATTTGAGAAAGTTGTGTCCTATGTCCCTTCAATTCGAACCTCATTAATAACAAACAACTAGCAATCTCAAAGGCAGAGGTGTAAACTTATCCCAACAATGCTGCATGTATTCTCCCCATAGCATGAATTATAAGTGTTGATTTTCATGGCAAAATTCCATTGAATGATTGAAGTATAAATCAACTCTTGATTCAGTGATAAAGATAATAGCAAGATTAGTTTGGCATCTCTTATATATAGTTTGACATAAGTGCCACTAATAGAAATGTGACTGTAGCAGTGTCAGGTTCCATCTCAACCAAAAGGTCCATTAAGTCTAACTTTAGATGCTTAAGTTCTCCTTTGTATGCTTCTTTGATGACAAAACAATGTAACAAACAATTAAAAAAGCATAATAGATTATGTTGAAAAGAAAATCAGATTGGATCAAGAATTGTTAGGAAAGACCATTTTAGCATACTTTTCAAATTTCACCAAAATAGAAATCATCACCCTACAGTTCTTTCAGCACTTCTAGTCCTCAACTTTCACTTGCACAGTAGTTGGCAAAGAATGTCTTCAGCATAGGATATCATCTACTTGATTAAAAGCAATTGCTTTGTAATTTATTACAGAAATATATACTTAAAAGAAATTCCAGTTATTTGTTATGGCTATAATTAAGCTTGTGTTGTCCATTGATATTTCAAAGTCTCATGATTGAAGGAAAAAAAAACAAAGAACATGTAAACTCTGAAGTTCAATGTGTATTTGAAGTAGGCTACGAGAGTACAACTCTCACTTTAGAAGGACATATCTTAATACCTTATGAATATATAACACAGTATAATAATTTAAGTTTATTTGTCAAGAATGACCGTTTCCTCGAATCCACTTAAAACCTTTTACTCCCTTTAAATTTTAAAATTAAGATATAGATGATACATTTACTCCTCTTTTATCTTTGTCATTTGTCATAAAAACAAATAATTCTAAATTTGCTAACGAGATTTAAAAAGATGGTTCATCAGTCTCAGAGAAGTACTAAAAGCATTAGAGACCAAAGGCATTGCCATCTATTTAGACAATCCATCAATTCTTCTTTTGGAGGTTGTTTTTGTTCCTCATTGTCTCAAAAACAATTCTAAATATATATATATATATATATAGGAAATAAGCAATTATCATGAATGCAATATTATTCCATACCAACAAACAATCTATAATTTCATTGGAAAGAAAATATTC
>JAGFNQ010003318.1:18968-38311 GCA_024364735.1 Boesenbergia rotunda
AAGGGTCTAAACCGACAATCATTTATGGAAGGTGCACGTGCACAATATATATTAGGTTATCTTTATTGGCCCTTTGACTATTTATAGTGAATTCTCTACCATGGTAAAAAATAAAATATTTGACCCCAATAAAAATTTCACATTCTGTTTCTAGTGGAAAATATATATAACAATTTTTTTTTACTACTTAATCTTCATATTGTTGAAATTAATCATACACTCCTTTCATCTTTGTTTTTCTAAAGATCTTTTGGGATCAAGGTATGAAACAGACCATCCATAAAGTAAATTTCCTTCCGACTTGTGATTTTCCATCAATGTTCTCTTTTTGAATTCTAAATCGTAGTCCATTCAATTATAGTCATTTCATATTTGTGGATGCACTTATTTTGATCCACTACAAATAACAATAAAGCATGAAAAACTAACACTAAAAAAGAATGCCATCTATATGTTCTTAGAATATGATATACTCATCAAAGTGGAGTATAGGTGTAATGGTCCTCAAGCGCACAAGCTTTACATCTCTCAATAGGTCACCTTATGGGTAAAGATCCCTTGTTTTTATAGGTTACCTTGTGTGTGTGTGTGTATCAATGTCTGTCCAAAAGATTGTGTATATATATCAATGGAGGAATATTGGAATAGTATAATTTGTGATACTTATACACTATGTCAATCAAATTGCCCATCCTCTCGAATCCTAACTAAAAGTAGAAGTGATATTTGATGTTATGAAATGATGCAAGGATGTAGCAAGTTTACTAGATGGATAATAAGCAACATAGAAATTTTAGTATATTAAAGATAGTGAATAGAGGAAATAAAAATGAATGAGAAAATTCCTAATTCTCTTAACTTGCAAGATCCATTGACTATTCTAATATTTGAAGGACATGCTAGTGGTATGTGTAAGAAACAAGGAAAGATATGTTGCCCAAAATGTGCTCAAAGGCCTTTGAATTTATAATCCAAGAGGACGATCCATATGTCTGAAATAAACTAATATTAGATGTATACGTTTGGATGACAAAGCAAACTGGATGGGATAAGGCAATGGTTGCAACTTAGAATTGAAGGAAACATAAGTACTCTTCAATATCAAATGCAATATTAGAATAAAATCTAAAACGGGTGTGATTTGATGTACTCTCCTAAAGAGTAGCATTTGATCAGGCCTTGATGAGCCATGGTGAGAGTAGCAAATATTCTAGAGATGCCCAAATTTCTCATAGCGGAAGCACTTCAGCCTACTCTGTCCACTAAAATGTCCTCCTTATCCTCTTTGATGGCTTCCTTCACTGGCACTATGAACAAGCATTGAAACATATCAATCAGTTGAAGTAACTAGACTATTGGAAACGTGTTTCTGCCAGGAACCCGTGGAGTGGCATGTTAAACTTTAGAAGCTCCACGGGTTATATAGAATTGGGATTCCCACCTTCAGTGTTTATAATTCTATCTGGTCTCTTTGATTTGTTAGTGTAGGGGTGTGCCTCACATAGTTCTGGTAAGTCCAATTGGTCTTCTTCAATAGTCTGTGGATTATTTGATGTCATGTGTAGCGTTTGATTTTCTAACATCTGTTTGGTGGAATTTGTGCATCCTGTTTCTTGACCTTGTAGGATTTTAGTATCATTAATTAAAGAAAAAAAAAAACACTTACTTGCCTTAAGGAATTCTCGTGGATAGCCTGGCGACTGAAACTTGGATTTGTCCCCACTGCATGTGCTGCATGCCTACCAAAAAAATAAAAAAAAAAAAAAAACTGAATCCGGTTGACTCACCGAATGGGAGGTCAGATCTTTTGCTGGTTGATGTAGATTGCTTTGTGAAACTATTGATTTTGCCCTGTTAGGTGATTCCTGTGTAGTTGTTCAATCCATGTGCTCAATTCCTTAGTTACCAGTTGGTCGTATTGTGTTGGCCAAGATGGATACAGTTTGGGAAATGTCAATCTAATAGATCGACTGATACTGTTGCGTGCCACTATTCTGATAAAAAAAAAAACCCCAAGCTTCTCTGTTCATACAATTGCTCCCAATATTGCATGTCTGAATCACAGCTCGATACTTAGTGAAGACAGAAAATTAAAATGATGCAACGGAAGCATAGTAAGCCCGTAACTCACAGATAGCATTAGAGACTACCAGGCTTATTTAGAAGATTTATTATTATTAATTTTCTAAAGTGGAAAAGGGGAAAACATAGTAGGTGGAATGATTAGGATTTATTTTAGTTATTAGTTATGTGTAGATCAGCTATGTCTAGCATATTAGTCCTCAATTTAGTAGCCTCAGCAGATGGTCGAAGCTACAAGTTATCAGACTCAGCGAACGGTGGGAGCTCCAGCACCTCAGACTATGCAGCCAGCAACAATTCAGATGGTTCAACCACTGCCTATTCAGACGATGCCACCATCAGTTCCAGAGATGGACCGGGTTTACACTGTCACCAGAGAGGGAAGACACCGCAGGTCGAAGGATCGATTTTCCGAGATATTAAAAAGCTATAGGGTATCTACATGTAGGTAACTGCTTGTAACTGGGTAGCTACCGTTAGAGAGATGTTGAACATTTCCCAATATGATAGATAATGCATTTGACTCGCAATCAGGGTTAAGGTTGGTTGACAGCACTACTCTGATGAGGAAGCTACTTGGGAGCTCGAAGATACGATCAGAGCTCGCTACTCTCGTCTATTTACTTCGGTGCGTATGATTGGTTTTATGCAGTATTTATATTATATCTACATTGTTGATATAGGGTGTTGATACCCGTTGCCATTGACTAGTATCTGTTGTAGTTGGCTAATATCTATTGTAGTTTGTTAGCGAAATTTGGGGACCAAATTTTTGTTAGTGGGGGAGAATGTTAAATACCGGATTTTTAAAGGGTTGTAAAGGTAAGTTTTCAAAATTTAGAGACCTAGTTGTGAATAGCGAATCTTGCAGGGCCTTTTTGCAAAAAGGCCAAAACTAATTAAAAACCCCTAAAGCCCTAATTTGCTTTCCCGAACCCTCTTCTGTCGTTTTCTTCTTCCCGATCCTCTCGAAACCGCCCGACGCCCTCTCCTCTTGCAACAACTATCGCCGCAAGTCTTCGCCTGACGCCGCTGCGGCCCTAGCCGACCTCCGACGCCGCCACAAACCGCCCGGCGCCGTTGAGCCCTAGCCGATCGCCGAAGCCGTCACATCTCCCCATCGTCGCCACGCCTTTCTCCCGTTTGCCCTAGTTGTGCCGCCGCCCTCACGCGAGCGCCTCTTCCTCGCGCGTCGACGCTGCCAGATCCTCTCCGACCACGAGCAAAGGTGCCACTTTTTGGTGTGTTGTCGTCCCGTTGCTTTTCTCCTTCTTCTCCTACAGCCTTTGATTTTGCCATCCGGTCGTGGGTTACAGGCGCCACTACCAGCCGTGCCATCAAGCGTCGTATTCCCCGTCTCGTGATCGCCAGCAATAGAATCTTATGAGTTCGGATTTTGGCTACGGGTGATGAATGGTTGAGGTTTGTTTTCTTGTGGTTACCCTATCCTTGTTGCTGTGAACTCCATTAATATATGTGTCTACTCTGATGTTTAGTTAGGGTTGATTCTAATTAGTTATTGTGAAATATCCACTGATCAGTAGATGAGTTATGATTTGGAGTGAATTAGCCATGACTTGTCATGAGTTTGGATCAGGGCTGTTGCGATTTCTTTGGTTGGGTGTTTGTATACGGACTATGTGTAGGATTGGGTTATATTGGATTTATTGTGCATTTGGTCCATGCTAAGAATTGAGAGTATATATATATATACTTCATTGATTAAACCTAGTATTTAACTTGATTAATTAAATGAATATAATAATTAGGATAATCCTAATTAAATAAGAAAGTTTGTTTAGCTAAATACCACATATTATTAGCTAAACACTATGCTTTTGATACAGGTCCTTGAGTTAGACTTGCACAGTTGATCGTGGGAGGTTCTGTTCGTATACGTTCTACAATTATAAGGCGGGTACTTCTCCTTTGTATTCGAGTAGCTTTCTTTACCTTAAAAGCATGGCTATATTATGTCTGATAGGATTGCTTGACCTTGTTCTTTGTCGTAAATTAAAACATCGCCGTTGAGACTTATTCTTCGTTGATCTTTGAGTATTCCTAATTTCATATCTGTACAGTCCTCGGTTGGTTTTCTATTATGTAAAGTACCGTTTGTACGCGAGCACTTAGAAGTCCATTAAACACAGATAGGTTTATTTGGCATTAGAAATACCCTACCTAGTAGTATATGTGCATAATCGTTGGATTGCGATTTCTGGATTGGTTGTATTGATGCATCGTATACTCGTTGGATTTTATTGCATCGTTGTTTCTCCGGTTGTTCGTGCATCGTATATCATGCACCATACTTGCACATTGCATACTAACGACTGTTGGCTTACATTTGGTTAAGTCGTCGTTAGTCATATTGTTGCTCGAGTCACTCAACCACATGATGTCATGGTAGTGGTTAGAGTGCGAGTGTTTGTCCTGTCATGCCAGACAGTGACACCCTCACTGTTATTTTAGAGGGATGAGCTGTTGGTAGCTCACCCTCACCATTGTTGTTTTTCGAGGGATATATATATTGTAGCTGTTGATAGCTCCCCCAATGTACCGGGGTCTGGAGTGTGTGCTCCCCAGCATCCTGTCCACTCAACCACGCCTTATGTGTTATTTATTGTTGTATGTGATATTATTATTGTTGTTGGAGTGGTACAGTTGTCACAGCCCTACCCACTCGGTCACACAGATGGGATGTGTTGACGGCTTGACTGGCGTCAGGGGTGACACATGTCATTGCATCATGTACATACATATTTCTTTTATGCATTTGTTTGTGTTTGATGCACTTATATGAGCTATGATTGTTGCACATGTTTGACATGCATGTCTATCTTGATGTTATTACTGTTGAGTTGTTCTATACCTACTTAGTCGTTATTCGGATTTTATACCATGTCGTATTATGTTGGTTATGCATGATTAGATAAATCTGATATTTCTTATGGACTGTACCTTTTGATTCTCTACTTCGTTATCTTATTTATGCCATGCTTATTTGTCTACTCATATACCCGCAGAGTCCACCCAGACTCACCACCCCTGCTTTCCTTTTTGTTGTTTCAGGTAGCAGGTAGATATATTTTGCTTGGAGCCAGGAGATGATCCAGTTGCCAGTCCCTCAGTCTCAGTGTCGATTTGTTTTGGTTTGGTTTAGTGTCTGTTTTATTTCCGCAGTTAGTTTTCTTGTCAAGTATCGGTTTTGGAATTTGATGTTATTACTGGTATGTAGACTTTCTTTTATGTTTAAGATGGCTAAGCCATCCATTTATTTTGTTTCAATATAAACTGCGTGGTTGTGTCTATTTCCTATTGTTGTGATGCCAGCCGCTTGTGGCTGAGCTATATTGTTGGTGAGATGTCATGTATAAATGCCCCATATTGTCCGCCGTACAGGGGAGATGTTGCCCGATTTTCGAGGAAGCATGTGCCTCTGGGGGCGTGACAATTTTGATCCAGTTAGTAAAAAATTATATGTCTCTCATCATATTGTGTTTCTTAAGCATATTCCTTTCTTATCTATACCTCTTCTACCACATGACATGACTCATGTAGATTTTATTCACATTAATTCCTTCAGTACCAACACCAACGAAGCCTCCCCCACAACTACTCTTCCTCATGACAGCTCCACTGAATCTGGTAATCTCGAAACGTCTCCTCCTCCTCTCCCTCCTGCAACTATTCCATCACCTAATGAGATTGTGGACAATCCCACTCATCGGTCTATACATCCTTGTAAGTCTACCAAACTACCTAATTTTGCTTATTCTTGTTATTCTAGTTCCTTTGCTTCTTTTATTATCTCTATTATTCATCTTTCTGAGCCTTTGTCCTATAAAGAAGTTATTGGTAACTCACTTTGGCAGAATGTTATGGACGAGTAATTAACTGCTCTATATCATACTCATACTTGGGATCTGGTACCTCTGGCACCAAGAAAGCGTGTCATTTGTTCTTGTTGGGTCTATCAGATCAAAACTAAATCTAATGGTTCTGTCAAATGGTATAAATCTCATCTTGTTACTAAAGGTTACTCTCATGAGTATGACATGGATTATGAGAAAACTTTTACCCCTCCCCTACGCTAAAATGACCACCGTTAGAATGTTAATTGTTGTTGCCTCTGTTCGTCGATGAAAAATATCTCAGATGAATGCCAAGAATGCCTTCTTGAATGGTGATCTTCAAAAAGAAGTATATATGGTGTCTCCTCTAGGAGTTACTCATCGACTTGGTGAAGCTTGCAGGCTTTGTAAAGCTCTTTATGAACTCAAACAAGCATCACATGCTTGGTTTGCGAAGTTCTCCACGGTGATTACCTCCCTTGATTTTCATCCTAGTAATCATGATTCGGGTTTATTTGTCAAATGTACGCGTGCAGGTTGTATACTTTTATCTTTATATGTGGATGATATGATAATTATTAGTGATGACTTTGATGGAATTGAGACTTTAAAGTTTGAATTAGCTTGTTGCTTTGTTATGAAAGACTTGAGTTTACTACACTTTTTTTTGGGGATCAAGATCGTCTCTTCGCTAAAAGGTTATCTCTTGTGTCAGTCAAAGTACATAGTTGATCTATTTGAGCATGTGCATCTCACTGACAATAAGGTAGTTGATACTTGAGACTAATGCTTGGTACTCTCCTTGAGATGGTTCTCCTTTGCTAGATCATAATATCTACCATACAGTTGTGGGAAGTTTGGTTTATCTCACTATGACTCGTCCTGATATTGCGCATGTTGTGCATATGGTTAGTCAATCTGTCACTGCCCCTACTACAGTTCATTGGGTTCTTGTTCTTCGCATTTTCTAGTATCTTCGGCAAACTCAGTTTCAGAATTTCTTATTCCCTTCTACTTTCTCATTAGAGTTGTCTGCATACTCTGATGCTGACTGGGCAAGTGACCCTATAGATCGTAAATCCACCACTGACTTTTGTATTTTTCATGGAGATTCTCTTATCTCTTGGAAGAGTAAAAAACAAGATGTTATTTCCAGATCTTTCACAGAAGTTGAGTATCGTGCCATGGCTACCACTACTGTGAGATTGTTTGGCTACGTTGGTTGCTTGAGATATAGAAAATTTTCTTCGGCAATCTACTGCTCTTCATTATGACAATTAGAGTGTTATTTAGATTGCACGAAATATAGTTTTCCATGAGAGAACGAAGTAAATTGAGATTGATTGTCATTTCACTTGTCATCATCTAAAGCTTGACACTATCATGTTGTCTTTTATTCCTTTCTCGTTGCAGATAGCTGATATATTTACCAAGGCTCATTCCCCTTCACGCTTCTTATTTTTATTTGACAAACTCTTAATGCTTTTAGCTGTAGCATCGTAAGTTTGAGGGGATGCCAAATTTATATATTTTATTAGAATTATTTGTCTATAACTTTTAGGGTATTTTAGTCATTTCTTTCTCAATTTAGGGTTTAGGGCATCTTAACATATCTATATAAGGATTTATATTCTATTTTTCTTCAACACTTTTGAATTTATCAAGAATAGCTACATTTTTTTTTTTTTTTCAATTTCTACCAGTTTTTGGTATTTTGGGGCAAGGTTCATCCTTTTTTAACCTTATTTATTAATGTTTTGGACCATTAATTTATCCACACATTAGGGATAATTTTCCTTCTTGGTGGTTTACTACAGCATGTATACGTCTAATCAATAGGTGATTATTTAAAATTGTTAGATCATAGATGCGATTAAAGAGGATGATCATAGACACTCACTTTTCTTTTGTGTAGATTTGACTTCGTTCGTGCTTTAACAAGAGTTAGTATGTAACAAAAAAAATTATTAACAAATTCAAAACACATAACCATAAACACAAACCATTTATGTGATTCGAAACTCTTGATTCTTATTCCTAGTCTGATAATGCCAATGGATCTATAATTAGAATCGTATTATCTTTTCTCCATCTCTGAACTATTCCTAAGGCTAAGAAAGCTCTTACAAATTTGTCATTTATAATAATAATACAAATTCAAATGAATACTTAATTAAGTCTTTCTCTTGTTTGCTCTTTATTTTCTTTGATTGTTTTTCGTGCTCTAGAATTTTGACCAAGCTCTCCTATATCGAAATCTCCCTTGTCGAAAATGATAACATCCTTAAATCCACCCATCAATCAACTCTTCCAATTGATTGTTTGTCTCTAACGAGTTGACTGATATACATTATAGTAAATTGTCTGCCTCTGCAATGACTATTTCGATGTTCCAACAACTCTTTTTGAATTTCTATTTTGGTATCAATTAACTATTCTTCCAAACAAAAATATTATGTTCGTTTGAATTTTAGTTTGTGTTGACTCCTTGCATTAGTTGACTAAATACCCACCTCAATCGACTATTCTCCAAAAATAAAAAAATCTATTTATTACCAACTTAGTCTAAGTCAAATGCTTAGCCAACTACTCCATTAGTCGATTGAATTTCTATATCAGTCAATTTAAACTCTGATTCTAATCACTCTTATGTTGATTTGTATCATGCCAAGTGAACTCTTTGGGACTTCCTTGACTACTTGTGCAAGCTAACCTCGACTTACATGGACTTTCGTAACCTAAAGACCTTTTTCTATTGAGATTTCATCTTTGCCAAAGTGTTGATCAATCTTGACTCATTATGTTTTCCACTTGTCCACCCTTAAGTCAACTTACTTCCATGTGCCTAGAGTTCATTCCTTTAGGACTTCCTCCTTTTTTGACATCCAATCAACTTTAATCTTTCAAGATTTCATCATTTTTCAAATATCTAATCAACTTTGACATACTTGAACATCAATATTATTAACATCCAATCTCTTTGATATGCATAGACTTTCATCACTTCCAAACATTCAGTCATCTTTGACTTACATGGACTTCCATTAATGTCAAACATCATTTTTTCCTTAACTTGCTTGAACTTCTCTCACTCTTAAGCATTTGACCTTTTTGACTTACTTTGACTTTCATTACTTCCAAGCATTCAATCCTTCTAAACCTAATTGAACTTTCGTCACTTATTAACAAGGGTTAGACTTCTCCATTGTCAACTCTTGACTTCTCATTGTTAATTATCTGTGTAATCTCGACTTGTGTGGACCTTGTTCATCATCAAATATTTAGCCAAATTTGACCTATTTGACATCCAAATAATAAAATTATTATTCAAACATCAAAATACAAACATTGGTCCAACCGGACCAAACTATAAGTGGGCATTCCAATTTTAGCAATATATATATACATTTAGTAGGTTCTTAATATTTGTGATTTTATATGTTGGCACTTTAGGACATTCTTTACCTTATACAATTAACTAGATTCATGGTATTCGTTGCTTATATCACAAGTTGAACACATTGGCAAATGCTAATAGGGAATCCTATTTTCAAAGGTGTGTACTTATTTTTGTTTCTAGAGTTCACACTAATCCTCATCACTTACTACTATAGTTGCATCCACCTATCCTCGGGTACAAAGTTTCATGATTAGACCTTCCAATAATAAGTCAAAGATTTAGAGTTTGAAACTTAACTGCTATGTATTATTAGAATTTTTTTCACTCGGGTAGCAGACCTGAGAATGTTGGTTGTCAGGATGGGCCTTCATGTGTACTTTCCCGATTTACCCTGACAGTTGGTGAAAAATTTCTGTGGGACTAAATTGATCACTTCAAATTCGACATTACCTGACTTGGTTAATCAATTTTCATAATTACATCCACCCTCAACTAGGTGTTGGGACCGATGGCACGGCTAGAGGAGGTGAATAGCTCGGTCACCCCAATTTGAGTTCTCCCTATAATGTTTGCACAAACGGAAGCATAAACTAATAATTAAATCAATGCTAAAACATTACCGGTTATGTGGTTCGGAGATTGCTTGCTCTTACTCCACGGCGTATCCTTCAGTTGGACGAACCCTTGATCCTTCGGTGGATCACGCACCGACAATATCCGGCTAAGTCTTTCTCCTTCTCGGTGGAGAACAACCTCTCACAATCTTTCTTCCTCCTTACAAGATGAAGCTAGGGTTTTGGGAGGAAGATGAGCACTTGAGCACTAAAGTAAAGATCTTACAATGAAGAGCTAACTTTCACCAAGTCTCAAGCTCCCACTTAAATAGTGGAGAGAGCTGTTAAACAAACAGCTCAGCCCCGACATCAGCCGACTGCCCCATGGACCAGTCAACTGATGCTCAGCCAACGACTAGCCTAACGACTCTATTTTTGAGCAGACCAGTCGACTAGTACCTAGGACCAGTCGACTGATCTTTCTGTGAGTTTCTACTTGCCCCTTGAAGTTCTCTTCCTTCGGCTCTCGTCCCTCGGATGCGCACACAAGTCCACGGCTCGTCTCCATGCCATCTTTCACATATGCCTTTGAAGTCTACTTCCTCGGCTTGCCCATTGAAGTTCTCTTCCTTAGTTCTCGTCCCTCTGATGCTTCACTCCGTTACTTATGTGTGATTCCCTAAGTCCTGCACGACTCAAGTACACATATTAAATCAACATGAAAACCTAACTTAATCATATTGACACACACATCAAAACCCATGATCTACCCGATTAACCTTGGGTCGATTGCACTATCAATCTTTCCATTTTTGATGTGTGGCAATATGTTTAAGTTAGGTACAAAGATAACAATTGAAAATTTAAAAGCATAACATATAAAGACACATAAATATGCTCCTCCCCCTTAATCTATGCCTTATCACAAGATTTTAATTTTTGCACAAACATAAAGAATTAAGTTAAAATCTAACTTAAACCTTTCAATTCTCCTCCTTTGACACCATCAAAAAGATTGCACCAAGCAATATTACCCTTGGTATCAATTTGGGACACCTTTAATTTTCTGAAAATCCATAGAAATAAAAAAATACAGGTGCCAGTCGACTGAATTAGTTACCAGTCGATTGGTCTCAGTGAATTGCCAAGTCACAGAATGTTCAGTCGACTGTCTCTGTACCAGTCGACTGATACCTATCAGTTTGAAATTTCAGCCTTTCGAGCTGAAATTCAGAAATGTATAAAAAATTCTATAAAATTTGGAAAATTATGAAATTTTACAAACATATTTCTTGTGATATTTTCAATCAGAGAAAAATATATTTTCATGAAAAATTCAAAACGTTTGACTTTTTTTATCAAAACTCAAATTCTTTGAAAACACTCAATTTTGTATCAAACTTTCATCCTAGTTTTGAACTCATGTGTTTTCCAAACCTATGCCATAGCAAATAAAACACAGAAATATTTTCAAATCATTTGAAATGTCCAACTATGATCTATGGGCAAGATGTTCATTAATTAAACATTAGCTTTCCTCATAGTTGGTCTGTTATCACTAATGTGATACATCCAATAACTCATCAAAATGTCACAAGCATAAGTGAGTTATTTGTATCATCCTAACATCTCATATGCATAAATGCAATCATAAATCAAGGCAATATGAGATGTATTAAGGTACATCCTATTTAGCCCATATCATCAAGAATTTCTACTTGGGCTAAAGTACTCCCCCTTAATGCCTCAAGTCAACCAATTTTAAAAATTTGAAATTACAACATATGGTTGACTCACCCTTAATCCTATAACCCTTGAGGATTGATTTTGGTACCCAATAGAAATGTTTCCTAATTGGGTTGACCAAGTACTCCTTGGGGATGCATTTCTTTCCTAGGGTTTTGGTTTTTGCTTGTCCTCCAGCAAGTAGACAATAATAGATTTTTTCATTGCTAGATTTACCAAACCCTAATCCCTCTTTCTTAAAACTTGTCCTTTGACTCTCAATGATCATATCTAGGGTCTTTGAGCCAATTTCAAATTTTCTAAAGGCTTTGGTAAGCCTATCTACCTTTTCCCTTAATTCCTTATTTTCTTCTTCTAAACATGAATCATTTGAAATAGAAGAAGAAGCATGCACATCATTCTTAATTTTCATGGATTCTAAATTTTCCTTTAGCATGTAAATTTCATCTTTCAAATCCTTAACCTTCTTTCTAGCCTTAAACAAATCATCATTAGTGCTAGAAATAATTTTTACAAGAGTAGTAGTGGGTAAATTTTATACCTCACTTACCGAGACGTCCGATTCCGAAGTTGAGTCTCCCCCTTCACTTGAGCTCCCTTCATCTTCACTCGAGCTCTTCTCTTTTTCAAATTCGGATGACGTGGATGCAATGTCCTCAATTCCCATTAATGCGAAATGGGATACGTGATGTTCCTCCTCCGATGAGGATGAATCATCCTATGTAGCCTTCAAATTTTGCACCTTCTTCCCCTTCTCTTTTAATTTCATCTTTTATTCTTTCCTTCCTTCTTCTTCAAGAGGGGACACTCATCTCTCATATGTCTTTCTCCTTGACAATTGTAGAAAATTATCTTCCTTGTTTTACTTTTGCTCCTTAAACTTTTCCTACCATGAGATTTGTTAGTAGAAAAATGTTTAAATGCTTTTCTCATTTTCCTTATCATGTAGGCTTCCGCATCACTATCCATGGATGCACTTGATTCCTCCGAGTCGGATGAGGAAGCCTTCTTGTTTTTACCTTTTCTCTTGTTTGCCACAAGGGCTATACTTTTTGGTTTGTACACTTCTTCAATTGTTACTCCAACTCGAGTCTTATGGAGCTCCATGGTTGAGAAGAATTCCTCAGAGATGTTTTCTCTAGATCCTTGGATATGTAGTATGAGTCCACCATTGAGCTCCAATTTGATATTCTTGGGAATACATTGATGGCTTTCATCAAAATGTCTCAGTTGGATAGTTGTTCTTCTACACTTGTTAGTCCATTAAGTATTTCCTTAAATCTAGCATGTAAATTTGATACCTTCTCCCCTTTATCAAATTTGATATTGTTGAGTTGGGATCGGAGAAGATATCTCTTAGCCATTTTTGCCTCTGAAGTGCCCTCATGAAGCTTATTAGCTTATCCCACAAGTCTTTGACACTTGAGTAGCTCCCAATACTTGTAACTTCTTGTTGGGGGAGCATACTTAGTAGATGATGCAAGACTTTTGAATTTACCAAGTAGTTATCCCTTTGCTTCTTGCTCCACCTTATTTTCTCAAGTAACTTATTTTCTTGATCCCTAGGCACTTCAAAACTGTTTTCCATGATTAGCATAATATCAAAGTCTGTATTGAAAAATACCTTCATCCTTTTCTTCCACCAAACAAATTCTCCTTCAAACTTTGGTGCTTGGATGTGCGAGCCGGCCATTTCGATGATTTTGCTCTTCTTGACGGTTAGTCCGTCGAAGGCATCCTTGCGCTCTGATACCACTTGTTGGGATCGATGGCACGGCTAGAGGGGGGGGGGGTGAATAGTTCGGTCACCCCAATTTGATTTCTCCTTACAACGTTAGCACAATCGGAAGCTTAAACTAATAATTAAACCAATGCTAACACGTTACCGGTTACGTGGTTCAGAGATTGCTTGCTCCTACTCCATGGCATGTCCTTGAGATGGACGAACTCTTGATCCTTCGGTGGATCACGCCCCGGCAATCTCCGGCTAAGTCTTTCTCCTTCTAGGTGGAGAACAACCTCTCACAATCCTTCTTCCTCCTTACAAGATGAAGCTAGGGTTTTGGGAGGAAGATGAGCACTTGGAGCTTGTGCACTTGAGCACTAGAGTAAGGATCTTACAATAAAGAGCTAACCTTTTCCAAGTTGCAAGCTCCCACTTAAATAGTGGAGAGAGCTGTTAAACAAACAGCTCAGCCCCGACATCAGCCGACTGCCCCATGGACCAGTCGACTGATGCCCAGCCAATGGCTAGCCTAACGACTCTATTTTTGAGCAAACCAGTCGACTGGTACCTGGACCAGTCGACTGATCTTTTTGTGAGTTTCCACTTGACACTGGCAATTGACTGCTTCATGGACCAGTCGACTGCCCAGCTTACAAGTCCACTCAAACTCACTCTAAAGACCATCCTTCACGTATGCCTTGAAGTCCACTTCCTTGGCTTGCCCCTTGAAGTTCTCTTCCTTCGGCTCTCGTCCCTCGAATGCGCACACAAGCCCGCGGCTCGTCTCCATGCCATCCTTCACGTATGCCTTTGAAGTCTACTTCCTCGGCTTGCCCATTGAAGTTCTCTTCCTTAGCTCTTGTCCCTCGGATGCTTCACTCCGTTACTTATGTGTGATTCCCTAAGTCCTGCATGACTCAAGCACACATATCAAATCAACATGAAAACCTAACTTAATCATATTGACACACACATCAAAACTCATGATCTACCCGATCAATCTTGGGTTGATTGCACTATCACTAGGAACTTCAATAGTATCCCTTTAAGTTTGTAGATGCTTGTCAAGTATCAATGAAAAAGTTTACTCTTTATTCGAGAATGCTTGAAGTGTAAGATATGATTTGGATGTGAACCTCTCTGAATTATAGGTAACACTATAGAAAGGGGAACGGAGAGGTGCATGACAACTTCAACTAGATAAAGAGAAGATCAACAAGTAATCATTATTGAGGGTATTTAGAAAGTACTTCTAAAATATGCTAACCCTTTCCTAGTGAGATTATAGAACTATCTCTTCATAAAATGGGGGAAAAGTTTTCTTTGAAGAACATGTTGTGTCATTCCCCCAGAGGCACTTGCTTACTCGAAATTCAGGCAGCATCTCCCCTGTACGACGGACAAGTTGGGACATATAATACTTCATCTCCTCATATAAGATGGCTCAGTCATCATAACTGAAAATAAAAGCACAACAACGCAGTTTATATCTTTAAGAATGATTTAGATAAAATGAATTAAACTTCGCAAAACCTTTAAAGTCTTTTATCAGAAATAAAGCTAATAAAAAGTCCGAAAACAAAGAAAACTCCAACACCAGAGTACGACAATATTGGACTAATAAAATATATAACAGTCCATGATGTAAATGCGAAAAATACGGAAAGCATAAATAAGTACTACGGTAGTAAAACCAAATACGGAAAAAAACTCAACACCGGGGGACTGTCAACTGAATCCTCTCTTGGCTCCAAGTAATGCAACTACCTGTTATCTAAAACAAAAATAAGAAGCAGGGGTGGTGAGTCCGGGCGGACTCAGCGGATATATGAATAGACAATAGCATGACAAAATCAAACTTTAATAAGTAGAGAAAACAACAGGTACAGTCTCTATGGGATATAAGAAGACCTAAACATATATAACATATATAAAACGACATGGTATAGAATATAATGACAACTAAACATGTAAGAAAAACCACATGATATAATAACATCAAAACCTCTAAGCACGTATAAACAACGAGATATCAAAATCTTGACATATATATGCATGTCAACCAAGTGCAACACTCATAGCTCATAGAAATGCAACAAACATAAGAAAATGCATAAATACAATCAATGCATATGACACAATTGTTAGATGTGTATACTAAAAGACGTTGCACTTTTTATATACATGAGATCATCTAATTTTGAAAAGAGAATCACAACTATACTAGGTGCCTGTTTATATTAGTACCTGCATAAAGTCCCATTACTTTGCATTGTAAATAACATGGTGTGTGGTGTCACACGGAAGATCATGTTATCAGTTCCTTGCTTAGTATAAATAGAGGCTCACAACCGAGATGGAATTGGACAACCCATCGGAATGGTTGTAGTGTAATTAGGTGTGGTTGATCTTGACCATAGAATTACACTAGTGTGCTTTGAGTACATTGAGCAGGACCAAAACCCGAGGTTATCCAATTTGTACTGACTCGATAATTAGATAGGACCTCAAGATATTATTATGGAGTACGATCACTTAATCTCGAAATAATAACGGGCATATATTATTAATTATTATTTCTTTGATTTACCAATGGGCGAGATCTATTCTGTTAGATCTATTAAGTTGGGAGATAATATTAATAATATGATGTGTCGATGATTATTGATGGAATCGTGTCCTGGTGAGTCGGAATGATGATGCCCCCTTGATGAACTCAAAAGGTTCATCGTGCTAAACCCTGCAGGTGGATTTGATTCGGCACGATGATAAGGTTGAGTGGTACTAGTCAAGGATCCATAAGTTAATTAATTTGAATTGTCAGTAATTTAAATTAATTAACGGGCATTCAAGATCTTAAACACGGGGGGGGGGGGGGGGTGGATGACTTGTAATATGTGGAGCCCATATGAAAATATGGGGGTTGGTGAGAAAGTTCAATTAAGATCTTTTAGTGGAATGGATCTTAATTAACGGATCGGGTTTAAATCCATTGGTGGGCCAAGATCCAACTCCTCCTCTTGGTCCCTACCTTAGCCCTATAAATACCCAAGGAGATCATGATACCAGGGCTTGATCAATCCAACACGCAACAATTCTTAGGCTTCTCCCTCTCTCTCTCTATTCCTCTCTCTCCTAGGGTGGATGTGGCTGCGGCATGAAGGAAGAAGAGAGGCACCAATTCCTCTCTTCTCTCCTTCTCTTCTACACCTGAGGCGCGACAGCAGGAAGAAGAAGAGTCTCCTCTTTATCTTCTTGGCCGGAGCGGGATCGGGTGGGTGAAGAAGTGGCCGGCGGCGACACATCCAAGCCCCTAGGGTTCCGGCGCCACCTACCTTCAAAGGAAGGTTTCCGGTGGGATTTGGAGAGAGGAAAGCCCTCTTCTCTCCTCTCCTTGGTTGGAAGCAGCTAGTGGAAGGAGGAGATAGGGTGGTCGGCGGCCGGAGAACAAGGAATTCTCCTTCCTTGTTGGCGCCGGTGGAAGCAAGGGAAGAGAGGGTTGCGGCGGCTAGGTTTTGGTGGAGAGGAAGAGATTTGTTCTCCTCTTCTTCAGTTCCTTCATCCTTTTCTTTTTTTCCTCAGTCCCCTTGTGGCCGACACTCGACGGTGACCGGAGGAGCTCGGCGGCGCTCAGTGGAGAGGAAAAAGGCGTCGGCGATAACCCTAGGTGTAGGGTTTATTTGGCGCAAGTAAAGGAGAGGGAAAGAGGATTGGTTGGAGGCCTCGGCGATCTTAGTTCTCGGTAGACCATCGCCCACACGACGTCCGGGAAGGGAGAGACATAAGGTAGAAGGACGTGAGGTGATCGGGAAGGTATATCTCTTTCCCATGCTCCTTGATTATCCATATGTCATTATGTGCCTTGTTTTATTTGTCTCGTCATTTCATGTTAGTTAATTTATTATTTTGATATTGTATCATGGTGAATAATTCATTAACTGGACCCCGACCATAAACACAAAACCCAACGATCAACTCGTCGCCTTTTTCGCGGTCGAACGGTCGAGCAAATTACAAGGTCGATTTTGGAAATTGGCCGAGTTGTAATTTGGATCGTTCAATACGACACGAGACGGTCGATGGGAGACGGGTCTTCATTCAGATTAATTTTTTAATCCGTAGACATGGAGAGGTCTCTCGGATCGACCAGGTATTTGTTAGTAATATGAGAGAAGTGTCCTAAGGCAATCGCCTTATGATTGTAAACATTTATTCTAATAAATGATAATTCACTATTTGAGTATACATGTTTATGTATTTGATTGAGATCTTAAACTCATCTACTGAATGTCTGCAATACAATTCACAGCATAAGAGAATTTGTGATGGGATCACAACTAGTGATTATCTCTAAATGTGCAATTGTGAAGTATTGAAATTATCCCTAGTCGATGAATTGATAAAAACGGACACTATCAATTCTGTTGAGACTAACATGGGTTATTCTCTAATCAGCTGATTCTCACTGGCTGGTGACATTGGGATGTTCGGAGATAAACATGAATGCTAGTTAAGGGAACTAGTTCATTGGAGTGACTAGCTGTAAGACTTCATATGGGAATCTACATGTAGATATGTCAATGAAGTTCTTACTGCAGCTTAAGTGTGATGTTCCTTTGACTTGCGGTGTTCAAGTCATCTTGGTCATGGAGACTTATACTTTAACATCTTAAGCAAGCATCTCCAAGGAGGTGTGGACCCAGGATGATTGGGTATAAACCGAAGTGCCCGAAGATGTTTGAACAGCCTACAAAGGATTCACCACTCCTTGCGAGGAGATGTATACCCAGGCCTATCGTCGGATTGTTACTCAAAACCTCTGGCCAGAGTATATCATGTTTAGAGTGCGAGTCTCTTAAATACATGAGAGTAATTAGAAATCCAAAGGACGAGAAAGACACTACTTGGGCTAGGTGTGACGTAGTCAGTCTAGTGGGGACTGACACAAACAGACCATGTCCTGAACCAAGAGGGTATAAGGTGGTGAAGGGAATGGGGCACGATTCATTAGAGCTGCTGAAGGGTTTCAGAATTACTTCTGAGGTCAAACCGTTGATCTTTCGATTAATTGGGGGTCATGATGTACTACTAGGTGCCACTCATGATCGTTCTATAATTAGTTGATTATAGACGGCCAACATAAATCGAAAGCCTATTTAGTCACACGTACTACGAGTAATCCGAGGGATTTAAAACGAGTTGAAAATTGGATTTTCCGATCAAGAGAAATAAGTCGAATCTGAGTTAATCAGAGGCGCAACGGAAACTTAAAATGGCTAAGTCTTTTGAAGGCTTAATGGGCGAATTAAATGAGTTTAATTCGCGATGGAATCGTCTTGGTTTGGCCGGCCATTAAAAGGGGAATAAACCAATTTAATTGGTTTAATTAATAAAATAAATCTAGCGCGATTTGTTTTATAAATTATGGATAAATAAATTTGTATAAAGAAATTTATATAAATAAATTTATAAAAATTTATTTCTTTTTGGGAAATTAAAATAATCCGTGGAGTGGTTTATTTTAATTTTATAAAATCAATTATGAATTGATTTTTCCATTAAAAGAAAATTTATAAGTTTCTTATAAAATTTATTCCATAATTAAAGAAGAGAATAATTTGTTTTATTATAAAGTTAGTTATAATAAAACTAGGCATAACGGAATTATTCATAAGAAAATTTATAAGATAAATTTCTTATGAAAATTAATTCCGTTAAAGAGGAGACTTAGCAAGGGAGAGGTTACTATATAAAGGAACCAAAGGCTAGCCTTCAATTCCAATCAATTAAGTTGATTAAGAGTTAATCCTCTCCCTCTCTCTCTCTTATTCTCTTCCTCCCTTTTCCCCTTCTCAACCCTAGGGCCGGCGCCCCTTGAGGCAACTAGGGCCGGCGCCCCTTCATCCACCTAGGGCCGGCGCACTTCTTCCCGTAGGGTTGGTTGCCGTGAGCTATCAAGGAGAAGGAGAAGCCAAGACAAG
>JAGFNQ010003318.1:39413-64947 GCA_024364735.1 Boesenbergia rotunda
CTCAATCCCTCGGACCAAGACATCGTGCCCAAACCCTAGGTCCAGGACTTCGGTGCCCAACCCTCGGCCAGGACTTAGTGCCCAATTTCTCGAACCAGGTCTTCGGTGCCCAACCCTCGGCCAAGACTTTGTGACGCCCGCCCTTATATCTACTCTCGGGGCGGGGTCACGTACTATCATTCGTATAAATTTTTTTCTTTCTTAAAGTACTAATAACAAAGTACTAAGCATGCTTGTTCAAAACCAACCTATAACATGATAGGTTCAACTCATAATATAGTCAAGTATATGAGTAATCCAAGTGTAACATTCATCACTAAAGAAATGTTAACATAAGCATAATATTGTAGATATGAATATCTTTATTTCCCGAGCCACCACCCCACACATCTTCAGCCCTCCTGCCTCTTCCTTTGTCTCTTACCCTTATCTGCAGCATAAGACAACATATAAACTAGTAAGCACAAATGCTTAGTAAGATCCTGTCCTACTCGCAAAAGCCATATCATAGAAAGATAAGAGAATAAATCACATTCAAGCATGGTAAGTGTTTAAGCATGTTAAACATCTAAGCATATTAACTTCATAGGAAGGTTTCTTTGAAAACATATAAACATAATACTTGAATATAGCATAATCATTAGGGCCCGGCTTGTACTTCATGTTTTGCGCGCGCCCCTGAATAGGAACGAGGTAGCTAATCCCGAACCACTAGGGTTTACTAGGCCTTCTCAAAAGTCCTTTAGCCTAGTATCATAATCATTTGACTCGCTTTAAGAGTCTATAGTACAAGCCATTACAAAATAAAATAATTATCATGTTCTTCATTTTCATAAAGTATGCTCTTAGTTCCAACCTTCTAGGGAAGCATTCTTTAGGCCCTAAGCCTTCTTCGTTCATGCCCTACAGGGCTCATTCTTATGCATATGTATGCATCCATAATCATGATAACTAGCCTAGTATAAAGCATGCATTTCATAAGGGTGCCCCATGGGCTATAAGGCATGCTCATACATAGATCATAATTCAACCCCTTAAACATATCTTATATATGACAAGGTTGATCACATAAATCATATTCATATCATAGGAAGTGGTAGCATGCTTCATAGGTAAATCAAATGGTTCCCAACCCTAAAACTAGGGTTTTGGCCGAAAGTCAAGGGTAGGGGTAGATTAGGTTTTTTTTTGACATTAAACATCCCCTACCAACATCCCATACATATATATATATCATGTATCATACTATAGCATGCACCATGGGAGAAAATCAAGCAACCCTAACCCTAATCTAGGGTTGGCCGAAAGTCATAGCTAGGGAAGTCCAAGTTTTTTCCAATCAAGCATTCCATTTATTCATCACATGCATTCACATATCATCTCACTAACCTAATCATATCACATAGGATAATTTAACCTTTATAAACCTAATATTTCATGCTTGGCCGAATATCACATGCTAGGGACATTTAGTTTCCAAATCAATATTCCATTTAAACATTTCTTGCACATACATATCATCCTAGTAACCCTAAGCATATTTCATAGGGTACATCCCATACAATCATCACATATCATATATAACATGCATCATGGGAAGAAATCAAGCAACTTTGACCCTAAAACTAGGGTTGGCCGAAACTTGTAGGATGGCTAGGCTAGGTTTTTGACTTCAAATATCTACACAAGCATTTACACAAACACCTTGCCTATACTATTAAGCATGGATATATCATAGGGGAAATCATACAACCTTAAACCCTAATTCCCCTAGGGTTGGCCGAAACTTGTAGGGTAGGGTAGGCTAGGTTTTTGACATCCAATCTTCACACAAACATTTACACAAACACTTTATCTACAATACTAATCATGGACATATCATAGGATAGCATGCAACCCCAAAAGCCTAACCTTTCTCCTCTTGGCCGAAAGTTGTAGGGTGGCTAACCCTACTTTTTGTTATGACAACATGAAGGAAACCAACATATATTCATACCCTAAGTTCCTAGGGATCTCCTCATGCAATAAGAAGTAACCAAGGCCTATTAAATGGAGGTGGCCGAAAGTTTCATAAAGGAGGAAGGTTTCCTTTTCAAAAACAACAATAAGAAGAAACATACAAATCAAACAATAACGATTACACTGCAGGCGAGGGGATACTTTCATCCTTTCGCTTGAGATTCTACTTCTTTAAGTCCCTTAGGGTACCCTTGGTTGAAGGAGAAGTGAAGGTTCCTCTTACTCTTTCTTCTCTAGACTCCTTGGCCCTAATAGAGGGCAAGAGCCTTCTTCCTTCCAATCCCCTAGGGTTAGAACCCTAGGGAACACTTTTCGAAAAATGGAAAAGAGGAGAGGAGAAGAAGGAATTTCGGTGGGGAAGAGAAAGGAAGAAGAAGAGGAAGTTACTCACACCTCTTCCCTCTCTTATTTATACTTTTCTCATGAAAAGACATGTCTCTTCACTATTACACGCTTAACAAGCATGTTTCTTATTCTCTCAACAAGAAACAATGCTTGGTGTAGTGGTTAAGACATGGAGAGTGCAACTAGGAGGTTCAAGGTTCAATCCTTGCTTCCTCCTTTTTATCACATTTTGCACTAATCCATATCAAAGCCTATTAAGCCAAGCCCATCATGAAATTTTATAATATTAATAATATTTCATGAATTCATATTATTTCATAATAATATTTCATGAATTCATATTATTTCATAATATTAATAATATTTCATGAATTCATATTATTTTATAATATTCCATAAATATTATTTCATAATATTTTTAATATTTCATATTCATGAATCCATAATATTTCATGATAATATTTCATGAATTCCATAATATTTCATGAATTTCATGATATTTCATAACATTATTTACATAATATTTTTATAATAATTTTTCATGAATCCAAAATATTATTCACATAATATTTCATAATGAATTCACAATATTATTCACATAATATTTCATAATGAATTCACAATATTATTCATGGTGAAATTTTGGGGTGTTACAATCCTACACATCTTATAAAAAGTTCGTCCCGAACTTTAAACAATTCCTAGGTACTCAAATCGTAAAATTGGGGTGTTACAGACTTAGTGCCCAATTCCTCGAACCAGGTCTTCGTGTCCAACCCTCGGTCAGGTCTTAGGTGCCCAGCCCTCGGCCAGGACTTACTGCCCAATTCCACGAACCAGGACTTAGTGCCCAACCCTCGGTCAGGTCTTAGGTGTCCAGCCCTCGGTCAGGACTTAGTGCCCAATCCATGATCAGGACTTAGTGCCTTGGTTAACTAGGACTTTTGGATCACTTTGGTACTCTTTTCTTGACTCACCCTTCCCTTGTTCAATGTATCACTAACTTAAGCATATTGTCAAACATGGAAACACTTAGAGGAGGACATCACTGATGCATCTTGCACCAACAAAGACAAACTAATACCAAATTACATTACAACCATCCCGATGGTTTGTCCAACTCCATCTCGGTTGTGAGCTTCTACTTATACTCTACATGGAACTGATAACATGATCTTCCGTGCGACACCACACACCATGTTATCTATAGTGTAAAGTATTAGACATTATGCACATACTAATATAAACATGCAATCAGTGATCTTGTGATTCTTTTTCAAAATGTAGATGTCTTATACAAATGGCAAGGCTTTTAGTATACATCCTAACACTGCAATCTTCCCGCTAGTATCTACTCTGCTAACCAACACGTCACCCCTCTAAATAATCTCTCTAAGGAGGTGATACTTTCTCAACACATGCTTGAATCGTTGGTGAGACTTTGGCTCCTTTGCCCGTGCTATGGCCACATTATTATCACAGTATAGCATAACTGGATCAACAATGTTAGGAACCACTTCAAGTTCCACTATGAAGTTCTTGAACCACACAACTTCCTTTGCTGCCTCTGAAGCTGTTATGTATTCGGACTTAGCTGTTGAATCTGCAATTGTCTATTACTTGGAACTCCTCTAGGAAATAGTTGCACCATTCAAACAAAATACATAACCTTGTTGCGATTTCAGATCATCCTGATTTGTTTGAAACCTGGCATCAGTATATCCTTTAACAACCAATTCCTCGTCTCCTCCGAAAATTAGAAGCATGCTCTTTGTTCTTCTAAGATACTAAAGGATAGTTTTATTGTAGTCCAATGACCATCTCCAGGATCTAACTGATATCTAATTGTCATGCTTAAAGCATACTAGACATATGGTCGAGTGTATATCATAGCATATATTATGGACCCTATAGCCGAAGCATAAGGTATCTTGCCCATTTTACTTTTCCTCTTGTGTCTTTGGATACATAGCCTTATAGAGATGTACACCATGTGATACTGGCAAAAATCCTCTCTTGGAGTCCTGCATACCAAATCTATTCTTGTCAATATATATCTCATGACCCAACCCCAGTAACCTACTTTGTCTATCTCCGTATATTCTAATACCTAAGACATAGGTTGCATCCCCAAGGTCTTTCATTGAGAAACACTCTCTCAGCTAAGTCTTGGTAGATTCTAGGATAGGGATGTCATTACCTCTAGGAAATATATCATCAACATGCAACACTAGGAATATAATCTTGCTTCCACTAATCTTCTTGTAAACGCAAGGTTCTTCTGGATTCTTGACAAAGGAAAAATCTTTAATTGCTTTGTCAAATCATAGATTCCAACATCGAGATGCTTGCTTTAGTCATAAATTGACCTCTTGAGCTTATAAAATTTATTGGCGTTCTTGGATGTTATAAAACTAGGAGGTGTTATACCACATATACTTCCTCCTTAACCTTCCATTTAGGAAAGCAGTTTTAACAGTCATTTGTCAAATCTTGTAATCATTGTAAGTTGCTATAGCTAGCAAAATCCTAATGAACTTAAGCATTGCAATGGGTGTAAATGTTTCATCACAGTCAATTCCTTGACATTGATTGAAACTCTTTGCCACAAGCCTTGCTTTATAGGTACTTGTGCTCCAATCCATGTCAATCATTTTGTTTGAAAATCCACTTGCATCATATGAGTTTTACGCCAACTGGCACATCAACCAACTCCCATACTTGGTTGGTATACATAGAATCCATTTCATATTTCATAGCTTCTAGCTATTTTCAGAATCATTTGAAGCAATTATTTCCTCCATATCGACGTTCATCTTTCTAGATGAGTAGCACTTATCTTGGGTTACTAACCAACCATATATGTTTGGCTCTTGGTGTATTCTTGTATACTTACGTTGATCTCGCATTTCTTGAGCAATCTCGGATGAAGGAGATGCTTGTACTTGTTGTTGGTGCAAGATGCATCAGTAATGCCCTCCTCTAAGTGTTTCAATGTTTGACAATATGCTTAAGTCAGTGATATAATGAACAAGGGAAGGGTGAGTCAAGAAAGGAGTACAAAAGTAAAGGAAAGTCCTAGTTAACCTAGGCAATATGTCCTGGTTAAAAGAATTGGGCACTAAGTCCTGATCATGGATTAGGCACTAAGTCCTGGCTGAGGGCTGGGCACCTAAGACCTGACCGAGGGTTGGGCACTAAGTCCTGGTTCGTGGAATTGGGCACTAAGTCCTGGCCGAGGGCTGGGCACCTATGACCTGACCAAGGGTTGGGCACTAAGTCCTAGTTCGTGGAATTGGGCACTACGTCCTGGCTGAGGGCTGGGCACCAAAGACCTGACCCAGGGTTGGACACTAAGTCCTAGTTCGTGGAATTGGGCACTAAGACCTGGTGAGTGAAGCTGGGCACTAAGACCTGGTGAGTGAAGCTGGGCAAAAGTCCTGATGAGTGAAGTTAGGCACTAAGTCCTGGTCGTAGGATTGGGCAAAAGTCCTGGTGAGTGAAGCTAGGCAAAAGTCCAACCGGATGGGTTGGGTGGCAACCGTCTCTTGAGAGGAGTAGGTGAAAGGCACGTTCCCGGGGGTGGGAACTTAGGCGTCGGTTTGACCTAGGGTTTTGCAGAAATCCGAAGTCAGAACCAAACCCTTTAAGGCTAAGGATATATATGTTTGCCTTGTATTTATGTATCTTGCAAGTACCCAAAAGTGAAGACAAAGCAGGCAAACAAATACACAACGTGGCTGGAAAATGGGCTCCTGGGCGCCCCCATTAACCATGGCACCCTAATGGAACCAAGCGCCTCATTGAAGGAGGCACCTATGTTCAATGAGGTGCCCTGTATGTCTAGGGCGCCCTAGTTGAAAGCATTATCTGCTGCTGCGAGTGCGGCGCGGATATAAGCTTTGACCAAGCCTTGTGAGGCGCCTCATTCATCACAGGCGCCCCAATGAAGCCTATAAAAGGGGCTTCGACCCCTCAGCTCAAAACAACACTTCTACGATCATTCTGAGCATTCCGAACGGAAGAAAAGCGCTAACGACGAAGCTCTGTGACCAATGAAGCTCCGGGAGGAAGTACGGGGTAATTCAGAGTTCCAGATTGGCCGAGTCTTCGACCTTTTTCATTTGGTTTGAATTTACATTCCGAATTTATTTTCAGTACTATTTTTGATTGTAAATCTTGCACTGTAAGACGGGTTTCTCCGCCTCCAGAAAGTCCGGAAAGGAGACCATTAGTGGGCGGGCGTTCTTGTGCTTTGGTCTTGGATGTACTGACCTTAGGGGGTCGGGAACCAAGTAAAAAATCGCGTGTGCAATCTGTGTTGTCGTTTATTTTTCTGATTTTGCTTTCCGCTGTGCTACTAACTCTGTGATCAGAATGAAAGTTTACAAGTTTCCGCAAAGGTTTTTACGGTCGATATTCACCCCCCCCCTCTATCGACGGCACCGGTCCAACACTTGTGTCATTGTCTCATCGCCCAATTGTTCATCTTCCAATATATTTGTAATGTCTGAAATTTCTTCAAGACTTTCTTTACTCCCACTACTTTCTTTAGAAATAAACTCTCCTTCCAAGAAAGTAGCATATCAAAGAACAATAACGTTGTGCTCACTTGGGAGATAAAAATAGTATTTCATTGTTGCTTTGGGATAACCTACAAATATACATTTTATGGATTTTGCTGCAAGTTTATTAGAATTTTCATTCTTCACGTAAATATCATAACTCCATATCTTAAGATGAGACAAATTCGGTTTCTTTCCAAATCATAATTTATAAGGAGTCTTATCTATTGACTTGGTTGGAACTCAGTTAAGTATGTATGCTGCTATTTCTATGGTATAGCCCCAGAACGATGTTGGAAAACTTGCATGACTCATTATTAATCTAACCATATCCATGAGTATGCGATTTTTCCTTTCCAAAACACCATTCCATGTGGGATCGGTGCCGGTCGATAGAGGGGGAGTGAATATTGACTTGAACTTTTTGTGAATCTCGTCGTTCGATCAATCATCTTTTCTATCAGAAAGTTAGTACACAGTGGAATAATAAATAAAGAAAAATAATAATAATAGTAGACACGCGGGATTTATTTACTTGGTTCCCAACCCCCTAAGGTTAGTATGTCCAAGGCCTAGGTACTCGACATGAGTCCACTATTGGTCTCCTTTCCAGAATTTCAGGAGACGGAGAATACCCGTCTTACAGTATGAATTACAAGAACAAAAATAATAAGCTAAATATAGCTCATAAATAAAAGCAAACTAAACAAAAATCTCAACCAACTCTGGAAGTCTGAAGCGCAGCGCATTTCTTCCTGGAGCCTCCTTGGTCACAGAGCTTTGTCCTAGCACTTTTGCTTTGCATAGAATCACTTAGTGGATGGAAAACATGGTTTCTTGAAGTGAGGGGTCAAATCCCTTTTTATACTACCATCTTGGGTGCCTGATAAGCTTCTGGGGCACCTAACCTATGGTCAAAACCTCATCTACAGCAGCTGAATCGGCGTAGGGATAAGTATGCCTTCCCAGGTGCCTGGGAAGCTCTCAAGCACCTGGTTTACCAGGTAGCTGATTCATCCCAGCCGCCTGGGAACCCCTTTCCCAGGTCTTGTTTGTTTTGTGTTTGCTCTCCTATCTTGCCTCCAACTCCAGGTACCTACAAGACAACAAAACACACAACAAGTATACAAACAATCTTAAGCCTTAGTTTTTGGTTCTGACTTTGGATTCAACTGAAATCCTAGGTCAAACCGACGCCTACTGTTTCTTTTCCCTGGGAACGCGTCCTCAACTACTCCACCCTGGAGAAATTACCTTTTGCCAACTGGGACCTTCGGTTGGACTTTTGCTCAACCTCTGAGAATTCGGATCTCGAGACGTCTGACCTCGACCCGTCTCTACTTTTGTTTGCGATCCTCGCTCGGCTAAGTCTATTGCCCGATACTATTGGGTATGTCTTGGCGGGTTTCCCTAGCGAATACTTGGTCGCCCTTCAGAGACCTCTCCATGTCTACGGATTAAAAATTAATCTGAATAGAGACCCGTCTCCCAACGACCATCTCATCATCGTATCGTTCGGTACGAATTACAACTTGGCCAATCACAAAGATCGAGCCTTGTAATTCTTCCAACCGAACGACCGCAGAAGAGACGATGAGTGGATCGCCGGTTCTTGTGTTTATGGTCGGGGTCTAATTAATTAATTATTAACCATGATACAATATCAAAATAATTAACTAATACACATAAAATGACGAAGCATAATCAAAGGAACAAAAGGAGCTAAGGAAGAGTATATACCTTCCATTACCTTACGATCTTCTACCGTATGACCCTTCCCTCTTGGACGTCGTGTGGGTGACGATCTACCAAGAATCGTGGTCACCAAGTCGATCCCTTCTCCTTGTGCCAACCAATCCCTAACCAAAGGGATGCCACCGGCCGCTCTAAAGAAGAAGATAATCCAAATACAAACCCTACTACTCCTCTCTTCCACCGTCGGCACCTAAGCAGCAAGTATCTTGGAGCTTCTATCTTTTGAGCAACTCCAAGTCGCGTGAGCAACTTGTGTTCTGAGCAACTCCACAACTCCAACTTGCGTTCTCAGCCGAAACAATTTGTACGCAAATTGTTTTCTCTAGCCCTCCACCAAAAGTTGCTATGCATGCAACATTCTCCCTGCCGCCTTGTAGCCTTGGATCCTTGGAGAAGATGACCATCGCCCACCTTGGATCCCTGGAGAAGGAAGATGGTGTGCTCCATCTTCTCACTGCACCCACCCCCACCCACCTTGGAACCTTGGAGAAGGAAGATGGCGTGCTCCATCTTCTCACTGCCACCCCCCTTGGAAGCTTGGAGAAGAACCAATATCAAGTTGCGTGACCAACTTGATCACCAAGGAGAGAAAGCCCAATTCGAGTAGCGTAAGCAACTTGAACACCAAAAGAGAAGAAATCCGAAATCGAGTGATTTCTTCTTCTCCACAACAGGCGCCGCCGCACCAAGCGAGAGGGAGAGGGAGAGGGAGAGAGAGAGAGGAGAGGAGAAAAACATAGGTTTTCTTGTGGTCATTTGGATTAATTAAATTAACTTGGTTTCATGCCACATGGGGTATATATAGGGCTACAATAGGAACCATGAGGAGGAGTTAGATCTTGGCCTGCTAATGGATCCAAACCCGATCCATTAATGAAGATCCATTCCACTAAAGGATCTCCATTGAATTACCTCACCAACCCCTCTATTTATATATGAGCTCCACCTATTATGAATCATCCATCCCCCATGTTTAAGATATCGAATGCCCGTCGATTAATTAAAATTACAGACAATTTTAATTAATCAACTTCTGGCTTCTTGACTAGTACCACTCAACCTTATCTTCATGTCGGATCAAATCGACTTGCAGGGTTTAACATGATGAACCTTATGATCTCATCAAGGGGGCATCATCATCCCGACTCACTAGGACACGAATTCAGTCAATAATCAACGGCACACCATATAATTAATATTATTTTCCAACTTACCGGGCCTATCAATTTAACAGAATAAATCTCACCCATTGGTAAATCAAAGAAATAAATATTAATAATATGCGCTCATTATTATATCGGGATTCAACTTACCGGGCCTATCAATTATTAAGTCAGTACAAATTGGATGATCTCTATTTTTGCTCCTGCTCAATGCACACAAAGTACACTAGTGTAATTCTATGGTTAAGGCCAACTACATCTAATTACACTACAACCATCCCGATGGTTTTTCTAATTCCATCTCAGCTGTGAGCCTTTACTTATACTAGGCAAGGGACTGATAACATGATCTTCCGTGTGACACCACATACCATGATATCTACAATGCAAAATAATGGACTTTTATGCATGTACTAATATAAACAAGCATCTAGTGTTGTTGTGATTCTCTTTCAAAATGTGGATGACTACATGTAAAAGGCAAGACTTTTAGTATACATCTTAACAATCTACCACTTATACTCAAAGACTTTGCTGCTCTCAAAATGCCCTACATCTGACTCCCTGATCCTTCACATGCCTAAAGCTCTCGCTATCAAGGCTTCAGTGAAATGATCTCCCAGGTTGCCCTCTGATGTAATCTAGGCAACAACAGCTTTTCCTCTCCTGGGTGGTACTTGCGCTCTATGTATTTACTTACTTTATGAGCTCATGATTCCTTCGAGTTTGCAACTGCGCCATTATTATCACATCATAATGTGATAGCTCTGAGCAAACTAGGAATCACATCGAAGTCCATCTTGAGGTTCCTGGACCATGTAGCTTTCTTGGCTGTCTAAGAGACTGTCATCCATCCAGCTTCCATGGTGGAGTCCATCATGCAGTCCCTGCGTGACACTCCTCTAAACTATGGTTCTATCTCCTAAAGTAAACACAAAACCCCGAGGAATACTTATATTTGCCCTATCCGATTGGAAATCTATATCCATATAACCCACAGGAGATTGGTTTGCCCGGTAAACCATCATATAGTCCTTAGTCCTTCTCAGGCACTAATATATGCTTTTACCGCAATCCAATTTCCTTGACTTGGGTTACTCCGATATCTGCTAACCATGCCCACAGCACAACAGATATCTGGTCTCAATTTTAGCATACATGAGGCTTCTTATAGCTGACGCTAAAAGAACCACCATTACCTGCTCTATCTCCTTTGATAATCTAAACATATCTCCTTAGATAGAGTACCTCCACAGCTGAAAAGTACAAAACCTTTCTTATAGGTTTCCATGCTAAATCGAGTTAAGACAGTGTCTTTATATGAAACTTGGGTTAAGCAGAACATCCTTCTTTGGTGATCCCTTAGAACTTTGATCCCTAGGATGTAACCTGCTTATCCTAATTCCTTCATGTCAACTATTTGGACAACAATACCCTTACGCCCAATAGTACTTTGTTATTGATGCCAACTAACAAAATATTATCTACGTATAGTACAAAAATACCACTATGTTTCCGTCACATTTCTTACATACATAAATCTCATCCGTGCTTTGAACAAATCCATATGACTGGATTATCTCTTCAAAGCATATGTTCCTTGTCATAGCTCTAAGGATCTTGATTCATGGTCACCAGGGACTAAGTCCGAAGACTCTCCCAAGAACATGAATCCTTTAGGTTGACTAACAACCCTCCACTACGACAAGGCACCACCTGTGTATTTTCTGTGACATGCGGTGCAGTGACTTGTGGTATATCTTCTTGTATAGTTGGTACTAAGGTCAGAACATCTCCTCTTAATTCTTCAAGAACTAGTCTACTCATGGGCTTGTGGTTCATCACATAGTCTTCCTCTAAGAATCACCTTTCGTGCCAATGATTACCCTATGATCCTTAGGACTATAGAACCACCTTTCGTTCCTCTAGGATAGCCTATGAATAAGCGCATGAGATTCCAACTTATCAGTATCCCCTATCAGCACATGTGCTGAGCAACCCCATATCTGAATATGTCTTAGACTTAGCTTTCGCCCAATCCACACTTCTATGGGTAAAAGGTACTGACCTAGATGGTATCAAGTATGTACGCTGCCGTTTCCAGAGCATATCCCCAGAACGAATCCGTCAACTCAGAGCAGCTCATCATTGTCCTAACCATTTCCATAAGAGCCCTTTTCCTTCGCTCTGCTGCATCATTCTGTTGGGGCGTACCGGGTGCTGTTAATTGGGATTGGATCCCAACCTCTGATGAGTAAGCCCTAAATTCTCCCAAGAGGTACTTATCACTACGATCTGATCGTAGTATCTTGATACTTTTACTTTGATGTTTCTCCACATCAGTCTTGAATTCTTTGAACTAATCAAAGATTCAGACATGTGGCCATCAAGTAAACGCATCCATACATTTGAATATTCGTCTCACGAAGTATTCAAAGCTACCTCTTTCCTGGATAGGCATAGGACCACACAAATCAGAATGAACCAATTCTAACTTATCTTTGGCTCTATACCCCTTGGCCTTGAAAGGCCTCTTGGTCGTCTTATCTTCCAAGCAAGATTCAAAGGTTGGGAAGTCTCCCACCACCAATGAACTCGAGGGCCCTTTGGCTATCGATCTTTGAATCCTACTAAGGTTAATATGACCAAGCCTTAGATGCCAAAGACATGTTTGGTTCATCTCAGAAGGAACCTTTCTTTTATTTTGGTTAGATGATGAGCTATTAACAACTATTCTCATCGTGGGAGCTTTTGGTTCTAAGGCGTACCAATTGTCTATCAATGTACCTAAATAGATAATCTTTCTATTCCACTTTTCATAATAAAAAGCAATAGAATATCTTTTATTTCAGAAACTGAACCAGAGTTCTTTCTAAAATATTAGGTACATAAAAGCAATCATCTTAAAACCAAAACTTTATTTTCCTCTCTTAAGGCAAATAAATGACTCCCACTGCAATAGTCGCCACCTCCGTAGCATATCCCATGTAGACGGTAATCTCTTCCTTAGCTAGTTGTTGGGCTTCCTAGAACCCCTGCAAAGAATTGCAGACATGATTAGTGGCATTTGTATCTTGGCACCAGGTACAGGTAGATAACACCGCTAATCATGTTATAATGACAAAAGAAAAAGATATGCCTTTATCTTGACGATGGAGACAATTCGCCTTTCAATGTCCAGTTTGCTTTCACGTGAAGCACTTGCCTCTCGGCTTCTTCACGCCAGTCCAAGGTCCCTGCGATTCTACCGCCTTTTTGTACCCACCTTGTTTCTTCTTCTTCCTACCTTTCGGTACAGAAGTAGAAACCTTCTGAGTGATCAAGGCCTGTGAACTCTGACGAAAGAGCCCCTCTACCGCCTGGAGTTCTCCTAAGAGCTTCCCGAATGTATACTCATGCTTATTCATGTTATAGTTGAGTCGGAACTGCTCAAAACTCCTAGGCAGAGACTAGAGTATTATATCGACTTGGGTTTCCCTGTTGATTTGTGCTCCCAGTACCTCAATCTTATTGAGATGAGCCATCATTTTCAGGACATGATCCCTCACGGGTGTCCCGTCGACCATAATGGTCTTCATGAGGTTCTTCATCGCAACCTGCCTAGCGGCTCGACCCTGGTGCCCGAAGAGCTCCTTGAGCATCATGTCACTAACAGTGGGCATAGCCTGATGCTGATGTTGCAATACATTCGCCAGAATGTAACACCGTGCCATCTCATCTGCCTTGATCCACTTCTTGTAACGCTCCCTCTGCTCTTTACTAGAGCTCTCGTTAGGTTTTTCAGGACATTCTTCGAATAGCACATATTTGTACTCTTCAGCAGTAAGGACAATGTCTAGGTTTCTTTTCCAGTCTATGTAATTGGGGCCAGTAAGTTTGTTTTCCTTAAGTATGGTCGCTAGTGGGTTAAAGGCCATTTTGAAAATCCTAAGAATCATAACATACACTACTTTAGAATTCAAAAATAAATTGATTCCTCAAAACAATAAATTTTCGAAATCAACCAACACCTCAAACACTGAGAGTTCTCATGCCACGTTAGTGTGGACGTATACGAATCCTACATTCGTTAGAGGAGGTTTTACCCATTAATCTTATTATCTAGTCAACCTAACTTTTTGACAAATAAGATTAATAGTTGGTTCACTTCGACTCTACAAATAATAGCAGTGACTCCGTTGGGGAGGCTACTAATATTTGTATCTAAGTGTTTACCATTACACGATACTAAGAAAATTATTTCCGATTATGTGTCTTCCGTTGGGGAAGTACAGACGCTCTTCAACAATTTTCTATAATCTTTTCTGACCTTGTGATCCACAGAACAAGCCTATCCGTTATGGAGGAAGGCACTCAGAGCCAACGTGCGGGCTTGCTCGCATCACATGTCAGATTGTAATGGAGGCCACGGGACCCTTAGGGTCCCTCTCCCAGTTAGTAATTTAGTTTGAGGAATTTTAACAAGCACACACACGACATGCACATAACCAACATAATGAAAAATAGAAAATCCTAGATTTTCTAACTTCTCATAGCCTTGGTCTCCACTGTGCCTCCAGTCGTGTTGTCACCTCGTCCACTCCTCCCTTCCTTATGCGCAAGACACCTTGAGGGATCTCCGAGCTGAAATAACTAGCTAATTATTTACATCATCGATCCTATACTCCACGAAGGAGTGTACATGAAAACTAGATTGAAAGTAAAATAATGAGCTCGGCTAAACATGTGTCGTATTTAATTACAAAAATTAAATACTACCTAGCCTTGTCAACCCCGAGGATTAATTAATTTACAACACATTGCATAAACATTCACACATATCAATTATTTGGCCATGATAACTTGGAATCCAGTGCCTGCAATACAAAGTTAGCCTATGCACATCCACATATCATTCAGCAAAATAAAATGTATAAAAATGCAAAAATTAACCAATCCTAAACACACAAAATCGGAAACCTCAGCTCTAATACAAATTGTTGAGTATGGCTTGGCGGGTTTCCCTAGCGAATACTTGGTCGTCCTTGAGAGACCTTTCCATGTCTACGGATTAAAAATTAATCCGAATGGAGACCCATCTCCCAACGACCATCTTGTCATCGTATCGTTCGGTACAAATTACAACTTGGCCAATTACAAAGATCGAGCCTTGTAATTCTTCCAACCGAACGACCGCGGAAGAGATGACGAGTGGATCGCCAGTTCTTATGTTTATGGTCGGGTCTAATTAATTAATTATTAACCATGATACAAGATCAAAATAATTAACTAATACACATAAAATGACGAAGCATAATCAAAGGAACAAAAGGAGCCAAGGAAGAGTATATACCTTCGATTACCTTACGATCTTCTACCGTATGACCCTCCCCTCTTGGACGTCGTGTGGGCGATGATCAACCAAGAACCGTGGTCACCAAGTCGTTCCCTTCTCCTTGCGCCAACCAATCCCTAACCAAAGGGATGCCGCCAACCGCTCCAAAGAAGAAGATAATCCAAACACAAACCCTACTACTCCTCTCCTCCACCGTCGACACCTGAGCATCAAGTATCCTGGAGCTCCTATGTTCTGATCAACTCCAAGTCGCGTGAGCAACTTGTGCTCTGAGCAACTCCACAACTCCAACTTGCGTTCTCAGCCGAAACAATTTGTACACAAATTGTTTTCTCTAGCCCTCCACCAAAAGTTGCTGTGCATGCAACTTTCTCCCTGCCGCCTTGGAGCCTTGGAGAAGACGACTGCCGCCCACCTTCGATCCTTGGAGAAGGAAGATGACGTGCTCCATCTTCTCACTGCACCCCCCCCCCCCACCTTGGAACCTTGGAGAAGGAAGATGACATGCTCCATCTTCTCACTGCCACCCCCCTTGGAAGCTTGGAGAAGAACCAATATCAAGTTGTGTGACCAACTTGATCACCAAGGAGAGAAAGCCCAATTCGAGTAGCGTAAGCAACTTGAACACCAAAAGAGAAGAAATCCGAAATCGAGTGATTTCTTCTTCTCCACAACAGGCGCCACCGCACCAAGCAAGAGGGAGAGGGAGAGAGAGAGAGAGAGGAGAGGAGAAAATCTTAGGTTTTCTTGTGGTCAATTGGATTAATTAAATTAACTTGGTTTCATGCCACATGGGGTATATATAGGGCTACGATAGGGACCATGAGGAGGAGTTGGATCTTGGCCTGCTAATGGATCCAAACCCGATCCATAAATGAAGATTCATTCCACTAAAGGATCTCCATTGAATTACCTCACCAACTCCCATATTTACATATGGGCTTCACCTATTATGAATCATCCATCCCCCCGTCTTTAAGATATCGAATGTCAGTCGATTAATTAAAATTACTAACAATTTTAATTAATCAACTTCTGGTTCCTTGACTAGTACCACTCAACCTTATCATCATATCGAATCAAATCCACCTACAAGGTTTAATATGATGAACCTTATGAGCTTATCAAGGGGGCATCATCATCCCGACTCACTAGGACACAGATTCCGTCAATAATCATTGGCACACCATATAATTAATATTATTTCCCAACTTACCGGGCCTATCAATTTAACAGAATAAATCTCGCCCATTTGTAAATCAAAGAAATAAATATTAATAATACGTGCCCGTTATTATATCGGGATTGGATTGTACTCCATAATAAATCCGAGATCCAATCCAATTATTAAGTCAGTACAAATTGGATGATCTCTGGTTTTGGTCCTGCTCAATGCACACAAAGCACACTAGTATAATTCTATGGTCAAGACCAACCTTATCTAATTACACTACAAGCATCCCGATAGTTTGTCCAATTCCATCTCGGCTGTGAGCCTCTACTTATACTAGGCAAGGGACTGATAACATGATCTTCCGTGTGACACCACATACCATGTTATCTACAATGCTAAGTAAAGGACTTTTATGCATGTACTAATATAAACAAGCATCTACTGTTATTGTGATTCTCTTTCAAAATGTAGATGACCATACGTAAAAGGCAAGACTTTTAGTATACATCCTAACAGATACTTGGTCAGGACTTCGTGCTCAGCCTCCGAAACTCTCGGATCTTGAGATGTCCGACCTCGACCCATCTCTACTTCTGTCCGTAGCCCTCGCTCGGCTAAGACTCCTTTGCCCGATCCCTGACCAGGACTTCGTGCTCAGTCCCTCGGACCAAGATTTTGTGCCCAGCTTCACTCACCAGGACTTCGTCCACCTAGCTTCATCACTAGGACCCAACTTCACTCACTAGGATTTCTTCCACCTAGCTTCACTCACTAGGACCCTGCTTCACTCACCTGGATTTCTTCCACCTAGCTTCACTCACCTGGATTTCTTCCACCATAATGACTCATTTGCTAGTCATCTTAATCCTGACTAGACTTTTTCCAACCGTTCAAGTAAGTATACCAAACCTTAAAGTCTAGTTTGGTTTAATCCATTGGTCAAACTGACCAACCCTGGGTTCTCTTCACTCTGCCAAACATCAAGTCCTATTTGGCTTTTCCCTTGGACAAACTAACCATTCCTGGGTTCACCCTACCAAACATAAGGTCCTGTTTGGTTTAACTCTTGATCACTTTGACTCGACCTTACTAAAATATTGTTACTGCCAAACATCAGGTCCTGTTTGGCTAATCCTTTGACAAACTAATCAAACCTGGGTTTACCCTACCAAACATCAGGTCCTGTTTGGCATAATCCTTGATCACTTTGACTAGACCTTAGTATATTGTCAAACATCGAAATACTAAAGGTTGATTGTTCATAACTGATACACATTGCACCAGCATTCCACTCTGGCGTTCTAGGAGATATAAGTTAAGAAACTATCCCACACTATTTCAGGTAATCAATGAACTCTTGGCTCAGATACTCGCCGCCTCGATGACTCTGAAGAGCCTTAATCTTCTTGCCACATTGATCTTCTACCTCATTCTCGAACTCCTTAAACTTGTCTAGAATTTTAGACTTATGCCTCATTAAGTAGATATATCCATATCTACTTAAATCGTCAGTAAAAGTCACAAAGTAGGTGTATGCTCCTCTAGCCTGAACTTGCAATGACCCATACACATCGCTATGTATGAGCTCTAGTAGTTCCTTTGCCTATTCACCTATCTTGGTGAAAAGCTTCTTGGTCATTTTGCCTTGTAAACATGCTTCGCATGTATCTATGGACTTTAATTAAAATAGAATCTAAATACTCATTACTGAGTAATCTAGCGATGTATTTCTCGGTTACATGACTAAGTCTACAGTACCAGAGATATGTTAAGTTTGAGTCATGCAATTTCTGTTTATTACTTTCAATACAATAAATTGGTTAATCTAAGTTAAGAACATAAAGACCATTATGCAATGAACCATTCACATAAAACAATTTGTTCAAATAAAAGAGCAATAACTTATCCTTGAATTGAAATGCAAATCCCTTGGCGCCTAAACTTGACACTGAAATGATATTCTTTGAGAAACTAGGAATAAAATAACAGTGATCTAAATTCAAAACTAGTCCTCTAGGCAAATTTATTGAATAAGTTCTTACAGCTAATGCAACAACTCTTGCTCCATTAGCTATTCATAGGTCCATCTTGCCCTTGAACAACTGTCTGTAGTTACTTATACCCTGCATGTTTATACAATTATGAGAACTACTTCCAGAATTTATGACCCCTAATAAAGAAATAGAAAGATTGCACTGTATCATAAAGATACTTAAAGCATCTGCTCCACTGACATTCTTCTTCATAAAAATGTAGCAAATGTTCTTCCAGTGACCTTTCTTACCACAATGAAAGCACATGGCCTCCTTCTCATCAGATCTTAAGCTTCTTCTGAAATTGATATATGGGATTCTTCACTGCATTAGCCTTAGGATTAAATTTCCATGTGTTAGGGCGCTTGTTGGTCTTACCGACCATCATTGCATGCTGTGAAGGATTTACCTTCATACTCTTCTTAGTAGTTTTCGGCATTGCCATCAGATCAGTCAAACTATTATCCATTCTGTTCATGTTGAAGTTCAACACAAACTGGGAAAAAGATGGAGGTAGTGACTATTGTTAGGATCGATTCCGTACGCTAGAGGGGGGGAGGTGAATAGCGTTTCTCGAACCCCTTTCTTGTACCTGCGTTGTTAGTTGCACAGCAAAAACAATAATAAAGAAAACAAACAACGCTAAGAAAGAGGATTTACTTGGTATCCACCCCGGCCGGGTGACTAATCCAAGAATCCGTCGGTGGATCACTTCCCGGATAACCTCCGGCTAGCTCTTGTCGCTCCTTGTGGGTGGAGAAACCTCACCACAACACCTTGAGAACCTTTGAGCACCAAAACTACTGTTTGGCCCTTAATCAAGGCCAAACTCGTCAAGAAAACCAGCCCTAACCGAGTCCTCTTTAAATAGAACTCGGGCTGGAAAACCCGCTGGCAGTCGACTGGTCTCAGGGCAGTCGACTACCACCACTCAGATTCGACCGTTGACATCCCAACATTTGAATTCTGGTGACTTACCAGTCGACTGCCAAAATGGCAGTCGACTGGTCCAGGGTCCAGAACCTACTGTGAGTTTTGGCAGTCGACTGGACAACCCCCAGTCGACTGCCCAGCTTACAACAGCACTCCTACTCACTCTCTTGACCCTCCTCCACGTGTGCCTTCAGGTCCACTCCTTTTGCTTGCCCCTTGAAGTCCTCTTCCACCGGCTGTCGTCTCTCGGATGCGCATGCAAGTCCTCGACTTGCCTCCATGCCACCCTTCACGTGTGCCCTTTGAAGTCCACTTCCCGGCTTGCCCTTGGAGTCCTCCTCCCTCGGCCCTTGTCCCTTGCCTCAGCTGACTCTTCACCAGCAGCCTTGACTATTGCCTTTGCACCCTCTTCATCTTCGACCCTCGTCCCTCGGATGCACACAAGCCTCCAGCTTGTCTCCATGCCATCCTTCGTGTACGCCTCGATGTCCGCACCCCTCGGCTCATCATCCCTACTATATCAAGTCCCTCGGGTGCACACAAGCCTCCAGCTTGTCTCCATGCAACCCTTCACCATACTGAAGCCGTCCAGCCAAGTCAATATGTGTAAACCTGTACAACCTGCACACTCAACATACACATATGAGAACACAAGGGAAATCTAACTTAAACCCTTTGCCCAAACATCAAAACACTTGGTCACTCGGGACCACAGATTGCCTCAACAGTGACGACAGGACCAGGTCAATAGCCAAGTCCTAGTCCAACGACTAGGAACCCAAGCTCTCAAGCCTCTCTATGTACCCGATCATCTTGAGTACATGAGACCCAACTTGATTTCCTTCCACCAGCATGGTACAGAACAGTGCTCAAGAGGTTTCATACCTCTCTACTCTCGCACTCTCTTGGAAGAGCTCACGCAAGTATTGATCAATCTCCCTAGCACTTATTTTCTCATGCTGTCTCTAAAACTCGGGAAACATAGAAGACAGCATGATGCATTGTGAATTCAGTGCATCTTCTATATACATGAGTAATATGATTGATTTTCATCTGAAGTGTCGAATGTAGGGCTCCTCCATAGGTTCGTCTTCGAGCATGTAAATTTTTCTCTCGTGTCTCGGGATGATTTACAGTTTCCTAAACCAATCCAGGTAGTTGAACCGAGTAGGGCATTTTCTTTCTCAAGAATGCTTCATAGTGAAAGGGTACTTATGATTGTTATCTAAAATGATAATTTAAAGTAGAATTTTAGTATTTATAGAATATATTTAATAAAATTTTTAAACTTCTATTATTTTATTTAAGTCCAACAACCCCACTGTTAGAATCAGGAATTGGTTTGTAATAATTCCTAGTAGGATTGAAACCCTAAATTATATAGTATACACACAGTTGAGTTGTACCTACATGCTACATTCATCAAGTAGACTTTAACTTGTCAATCACAAATCAATGTGACTTTCGATATAATCTTCTCGAGTTTTATATTCTCAACACTTGCCCCAATTGACCTTAGCTGAACTAAACAAGTAAATGAATTTGAATTAAGTAGACTCACTAATAATTATAATAAATTATAAATGTTCTGACACAAGCCCATGACTGAGCTGTACTGACTTATGTAAAACTCTAACTATCATCATAATTATTAATGGAAAGCTTTTAACAAATCTTGACTTAATCTATTTAAGAGATTTTATAATTATTAAAATGTCTCACTATTAATTAATTTCTTATGCATTCGCACAATCTCATTATGAGATTTATCTCTATTAATCTTGAAGTAATCACGTACTTCGGTCATAAGGAATTTATATCTAAATTGTAACATATATTTTTCTACAAGTTTGATAGATAAAATTCATAAAATTTATTTCTACATTTCTATCTTGAAAAGTTATGGCAAAAAACTTGAAGTAAAGAAAACAAAAATTTCTTTGAAATCTATTAAAACACTTATTCGAAAAATTTTGAAGAAGAGGTTTCATACTATATGATCACGAATTAGCTCTAATGTAATTGTTAGGTTTGGAGCACAGCAGAATACATATATTAAAATTAGATTTTCCCTTAAATCGTGGATCTCTTCATGGTACATATAGTTTTATATAAATATAACATAAAATGAAAATACACTTTGTAATTGATGATTCTTTATAAATGATATCATGAACAAATGAGCGTCCCACGTGTGACTTCTCTAGTGGTATCCACGCGTACTAAATCACGAACTTGACACAATCCGTTAGGTGCTAGCCTCTTGGATCAAAAAAAATCTTTTGGAAGACTATGGATCTGAAGATCACTCCGAGAAGGAGTAAGTTGCCAAAGTCTATAAGAGAAAAGTGGAGAGAGTTGTCGAAAGAAAACAAACGAGAAAAAGTCAGAGCCTTCTTCCAAGGGTGACTATTTATAGCTTTAAAAAAATGATTAATGAGGTTTTTCCAACCTCGGGTGACTGGCCCGACCTCATGGAAGTTTCCACCGGCTGCCAGGGTAAATCGGGAAGCACTCGCAGTGGGCGGTCTAGAAGCCCAGCGTCCCAGGGTTCGCGCCCCATTTGAAGGAAAAATTCCTTCAAATACGTCGTAGTTGGGGATCAAACCGCAGATACCTAGGATAGTGACTAGTCTGTTAGTAATATGAGAGAAGTGTCCTAAGGCAATCGCCTTATGATTGTAAACATTTATTTTAATAAATGATAATTCACTATTTGAGTATACATGTTTGTGTATCTGATTGGGATCTTAAACTCATTTACTGAATGTCCGCAATACAATTCACAGCATGAGAGAATTTGTGATAAATTCACAACTAGTGATTATCTCTACATGTGCAATTGTGAAGTATTGAAATTGTCCCTAGTCGACGAATTGATAAACACGGACACTATCAATTCTGTTGAGACTAGCATGGGTTATTCTCTAATCACCTGATTCTCACTGGCTGGTGACATTGGGATGTCCGGAGATAAACATGAATGCTAGTTAAGGGAACTAGTTCATTGGAGTGACTGGCTGTAAAACTTCACATGGTAGTCTATATATAGACATGTCAATGAAGTTCTTACCGCAGCTTAAGTGCGATGTTCCTTTGACTTGCGGTGTTCAAGTCATCTTGGTCATGGAGACTTATACTTTAACATCTTAAGCAAGCATCTCCAAGGAGGTGTGGACCCAGGATGATTGGGTATAAGCCGAAGTGCCCGAAGATGTTTGAACAGCCTACAAAGGATTCACCACTCCTTGCGAGGAGATGTATACCCAGGCCTATCGTCGGATTGTTACTCAAAGCCTCTGGCCAGAGCATGTCATGTTTAGAGTATGAGTCTCTTAAATACATGAGAGTAATTAGAAATCTAAAGGATGAGAGAACGTTAATTGGGATAGGTGTGACGTAGTCAGCCTAGTGGGGACTGACACACACAGACCATGTCCTGAACCAAGTGGGTATAAGATGGTGAAGGGAATGAGGCATGATTCATTAGAGCTGCTGAAGGGTTTCAGAATTATTTCTGAGGTCAACTGTTGATCTTTCGATTAATTGGGGGTCATGATGTACTACTAGGTGCCACTCATGATCGTTCTATAATTGGTTGATTATAGACGGCCAACATAAATCGAAAGCTTATTTAGTCTCACGCACTACGAGTAATCCGAGGGATTTAAAATGAGTTGAAAATTGGATTTTCCGATCAAGAGAGATAAGTCGAATCTGAATTTATCAGAGGCGCATGGGAAGCTTAAAATGGCTAAGTCTTTTGAAGGCTTATTGGGCGAATTAAATGAGTTTAATTCGCGAGGAGATTGGCTTGGTGTGGCCGGCCAAAGAGGGTGCCCACCCTCTTTGGTTTGGCCGGCCACATTAAAGAGGGAAACCAATTTAATTGGTTTAAATTATAAAATAAATCAAGTGCGATTTGTTTTATAAAATTATGGATAAATAAATTAATTTATATAAAGAAATTTATATAAAGAAAATTGTAGGAATTTATTCTTTTTATGGAAATTAAAATGAACCATGAATTGGTTTAATTTTAATTTATAAAATCAATTATGAATTGATTTTTTCATAATAAGAAAATTTTATACAAATTTTATTCCATAATTAAAAGGAGAGACATATTTGTTTTATTATAAAGTTAGTTATAATAAAACTTGGCATAACAGAATAATTCATAAGAAAATTTATATGATAAATTTCTTATGAAAATTTATTCTGTTAATTCCGTTAAAAGGGAGACTTGGCAAGGGAGAGGCTACTATATAAAGGAACCAAGGCTAGACTTGAATTCCTTAATTAAGTTATCAAGAGATCTAGTAGCTCTCTCCCTCTCTTATTCTCCCCTTCTCCTTCTCTCCTCCTCCTAGGGTCGGCGCCCACTCTTCACCCTAGGGTCGGCGCCCACTCCTCCTAGGGCCGGCGCACCTTCACCTCCTAGGGTTGCCATGAGCTACCTCCACCAAGAAGGTGCTAAAGAAGAAGAAGAAGAAGCGGGTCGCAACTCCTTCCTTCCCGGAATTTTGATTCCATTACTTGGTGGTTAGTTTCCATCTTTCTCTCTTGATATTCTAGTTGTGCTTTTAGAGAATCTAGTAGTTCTCATTGGCACAAAACTCGTGGCTTTGCGAAGTCATCCCGAAGAGAACTCGGCGTGGATGCGAATAGAGGCGGAGCTTCCAAGGGACGCTACGGTTGGATCTCGTCCCTTTCTTCGAGTTACGCGAGGTACAAAGTAATTAGTTTACTTTTCTGCAAAATTTTAATTTATGATCATGTCCACACATCATAAGGTCGCATGCTAGATACGTGGTTAAAAATAATTTGAGAAATTATTTATGCTAATTCTTCCGCTGCACGTAAATATTTTTAAAATTTACGAACCCGTATCCTTGTCAACATGCACCCGGTCCCAACAGTGGTATCAGAGTCCGTTAGTGTTCGACATAATCATATAATTGTTTTGCGGAAAACTTTGTCATGATCTCAATTTTGGAAAATTTTCCAATTATGGAAACTTTCCAATTATGATAAATTTTAGATTTAGGAATTTCAATGTTTGGAAATCCTCATGAAATTTTGCAAACTTTTGAAATTTCCTAGTTTCTGAAATTTTATAATAATTGTGAAAACTTCCCATCTTTGGAAACTTTCCAATTTTGGAAATTTTTTATTTTAGAAATTTTCCAACTTTGGAAATATGTAAGTTTTCTTTGTACCAGAAACTTACAATTATTCTGAAAACCTATTATGAAATCTCGCAATTTTGGGCACTTTCTTTCAAGAAAGTCTAGACAAATTTATGGATAATTAATTGACAATTAAATTCAAATTGGTTTTAAATTATCAACAAAATTTTTTATTTTGGATTGAGCCTCGGGGAGCCGTCCAATTTAAAGATAGTTGTTGTAATTTAATTTCCCAATTTTGAATGAAATTGTCATGTTTAATTTGGTTACGCTTCAGAACCGGACCAAATTGAATTTACGACAAATTTCTTTTCTTTGGGTATCTGAGCCTCGGGGAGCCACCCTTAGAAAACAATTTGTTGTAATTAATTAAATCCATGAATAAAATATGATTTAAGAGGTGATGCTCTTACATATTGTTGTCTCCAAAATTAATTAGGAAAATGGTTTCCTATAGAGTTTTCTTAAAAGAGATTTTCATGAAAATAATATGTGGTTGAATTAAAGGAATCTATCTCTTAATTTAATAAGATTTGATTTAGAGAAATCAAAGTCTTAAACATATTATTTTCGAAATTGATTATGACAATTTAGGAAATTGTTTCCCAAAACAATTCCTTCAATAAAGTATGAAATTAGAATTAGGAAATCCAGTTCCTAATTCAATTAATGAGACTTGATAAATTAAGTCACATACATACTTTATTAAGGAAATCGTTAGTCATGACATAATTATATGTCATGAATATGCTTAGAAAAGAAAGGATGAGACCCAAAACCCCTTACAAAATATTAAGGCCAACACCTTCCATTAATATGGTTAGAATCGGAGTTTTGTTTCTCGTTTGGGTTGATGGACACATCCATGCCCGGCTTGAACCTCAACATGTTCAAACCATGGAATTAGTTTATGAATAATATAGTTGGAGTCAGAGGTCAATCTTTAGTTTTGGTTGTTGGACACATCCAAGCCTGACTAAACGGTTGAATGAGCTCCAACCATATTAAAACTATTTCTTG
>JAGFNQ010003319.1:0-66088 GCA_024364735.1 Boesenbergia rotunda
GAATTAGCATAAATAATTCTTAAATTTTTTTAACCACGTATCTAGCATGCGACCTTATGATGTGTGGACATGATCATAAATTAAAATTTTGCGGAAAAAGTAACTAATTTACTTAGTACCTCGCGTAACTCGAAGTAAGGGACGAGATCCAACCGTAGCGTCCCTTGGAAGCTCCGCCTCTATTCGCGTCCACCCGAGTTCTCTTCGGGATGACTTCGCAAAGCCACGAGTTTTGTGCCGACGAGAACTACTAGATTCTCCAAAGGCATAACTAGAAAAACAAGAGAGAAAGATGGAAACTAACCACCAAGTAACGGAATCAAAATTCCGGGAAGGAAGGAGTTGCGACCCGCTTCTTCTTCTTCTTCTTTGGCACCTACTTGGTGGAGATGACCCACGGCAACCCTAGGGTGCGCCAGCCCTAGGAGGGGTGTGCGCCGGCCCTAGGATGAGGAAGGGGAGGGGGGCGCCGGCCCTAGGAGGAGGAGAGAAGGAGTGGGAGAGAATAAGAGAGGGAGAGAGCTTCTTAATCTTTTGATTAATTGATTGGAATTCAATGCTTGCCTTTGGTTCCTTTATATAGTAGACTCTCCATTGCCAAGTCTCTCTTTTAACGGAATTAATGGAATAAATTTTCATAAGAAATTTATCTTATAAATTTTCTTATGAATTAATCCGTTATGCCTAGTTTTATTATAACTAACTTTATAATAAAACAAATACATCTCTCCTTTTAATTATGAAATAAAATTTGTATAAAATTTTTCTTATCATGGAAAAATCAATTCATAATTGATTTTATAAATTAAAATTAAACCAATTCATGGTTCATTTTAATTTCCATAAAAAGAATAAATTTCTACAATTTTCTTTATATAAATTTTTTTATATAAATCTCTTTATATAAATTAATTTATTTATCCATAATTTTATTAAACAAATCGCACTTGATTTATTTTATAATTTAAACCAATTAAATTGGTTTTCCCTCTTTAATATGGCCGGCCAAACCAAAGAGGGTGGGCACCCTCTTTCGCCGGCCACACCAAGCCTCATCTCCTCGCGAATTAAACTCATTTAATTCGCCCAATAAGCCTTCAAAAGACTTAGCCATTTTAAGCTTCCCATGCGCCTCTGATAAACTCAGATTCAACTTATTTCTCTTGATCGGAAAATCTAATTTTCAACTAGTTTTAAATCCCTCGGATTACTCGTAGTGCGTGTGACTAAATAGGCTTTCGATTTATGTTGGCCGTCTATAATTCATCAATCATAGAACGATCATGAGTGGCACCTAGTAGTACATCATGATCCCCAATTAATCGAAAGATCAACGGTTGACCTCAGAAATAATTCTGAAACCCTTCAGCAGCTCTAATGAATCGTGCCTCATTCCCTTCACCATCTTATACCCACTTGGTTCAGGACATGGTCTGTGTGTGTCAGTCCCCACTAGGCTGACTACGTCACACCTAGCCCAAGTAGTGTCTTTCTCGTCCTTTGGATTTCTAATTACTCTCATGTATTTAAGAGACACATACTCTAAACATGATATGCTCTGGCCAGAGGCTTTGAGTAACAATTCGACGATAGGCCTGGGTATACATCTCCTCGCAAGGAGTGGTGAATCCTTTGTAGGCTGTTCAAACATCATCGGGCACTTCGGCTTATACCCAACCATCCTGGGTCTACACCTCCTTGGAGATGCTTGCTTAAGATGTTAAAGTATAAGTCTCCATGACCAAGATAACTTGAACACCGCAAGTCAAAGGAACATCGCACTTAAGCTGCAGTAATAACTTTCATTGACATATCTATATGTAGATTACCATATGAAGTTTTACAGTCAGTCACTCCAATGAACTAGTTCCCTTAACTAGCATCCATGTTTATCTCCGGACATCCCAATGTCACCAGCTAGTGAGAATCAGCTGATTAGAGAATAACCCATGCTAGTCTCAACAGAATTGACAGTGTCCGTATTTATCAATTCATCGACTAGGGATATTTTCAATACTTCACAATTGCACATGTAGAGATAATCACTAGTTGTGATTCCATCACAAATTCTCTCATGCTGTGAATTGTATTGCGGACATTCAGTAAATGAGTTTAAGATCCCAATCAAATACACAAATATGTATACTCAAATAGTGAATTTTCATTTATTGAAATAAATGTTTACAATCATAAGGCGATTGCCTTAGGACACTTCTCTCATATCACTAACAAACTCCCACTTGGCCTAATGCCAATCGCTACGGTAACCAATTCCACAGGCTCTTACATGACCCTCAAACTTGCTCTGAGGCAAGGCCTTAGTTAAAGGATCCGCTAAATTCCTTTCAGTGGGAATTTTCTCAATTTGTATATCATTCCTACTTATAATCTCTCTGATCAGATGATAGCGGCGAAGCACGTGTTTGGATCACTGATGAGACCTTGCTTCCTTTGCTTGTGCAATAGCTCCATTGTTGTCGCAGTAAACCGGCACTGCTTCATCAATGGTTGGAACCACACCAAGTTCGGAGACAAACTTCTTGATCCAGACTGCTTCCTTTGCTGCTTCTGAAGCTGCGATATATTCCGCTTCCGTGGTAGAATCCGCTACGGTATCTTGTTTGGAACTCTTCCAACTTATTGCGCCTCCATTCAAAGTAAATACGTATCCAGACTGAGATTTGGAGTCATCCTTATCTGTCTGGAAACTGGCATCTGTATACCCACGTATTACCATATCTCCTTCTCCATATATTAGGAACACATCCTTAGTTCTTCTTAAGTACTTAAGGATTGTCTTGACAGCCGCCCAATGATCCATTCCTGGATCAGACTGGTATCTGCTCCTGATGCTCAGAGCATACGATACATCGGGCCTAGTACATAACATAGCATACATAATAGTTCCTATCGCGGATGCATAAGGAATCTTATTCTTGCAAATCCTCTCATCTTCTATGCGCGGGCACATAGACTTCGAAAGGTTGATCCCATGCCTAATGGGAAGGTAACCTTTCTTGGATTCCGACATGCTAAACCTTTTTAGCACTCGGTCTATATATGTAGACTGCGAAAGACCAAGCAACCGTTTTGTTCTATCTCTATAGATTCTAATCCCAAGGATATAGGTTGCTTCTCCCAGGTCTTTCGTGGAGAAAGTTTTGGACAACCAAATTTGTCGTCGACATATAATACTAGGAATACGACTGCACTCCCACTAACCTTCTTGTACACACAAGGTTCGTCAGGATTTTGTGAGAAATCAAACTCTTTGATTGTCTCATCAAAACGGATGTTCCAGCTCCTTGATGCTTGCTTCAGTCCATATATGGATCGTCGAAGCTTGCATACTTTGGTTTTATCAACCGATGTGAAACCTTCAGGTTGTATCATGTATACATCCTCAAACAGGTTTCCATTAAGGAAAGCTGTTTTCACATCCATTTGCCATATCTCGTAATCATAATGAGCTGCTATGGCTAGGAGCATCCGAATGGATTTAAGCATAGCTACTGCCGAATAGATTTCGTCATAATCAATTCCTTGTTTCTGACGTTATCCTTTTGCCACTAATCTAGCCTTAAAGGTAACAACATTACCTTCCATGTCGGTTTTCTTCTTGAAAACCCACTTGCACCCTATGGGCTTAATCCCTTCAGGTGGGTTAACCAAGTCCCATACTTGGTTTCCGTACATGGAATCCATTTCCGACTTCATGGCTTCAAGCCATTTGTCCCTTTCTGAACTTTTTAGAACATCTTCATAACTGATAGGTTCATCATCGCTTATGACTAACACGTCGTTTGATTCACTTATGAGAAATCCGTATCTCTCTGGAATATTGCGTGTCCTATCAGACCTACGAAGAGGTGGTGTAGTTTTAGGTTCAACTGATAGCTCATCATTATGAGTTATTGGTTGTGGGTCTTGACTAGGTGTCTCTGTAATGTCTATTGGAGTTTCTTGAATTTCATCAAGTTCAATGCCACTCCCACTGTTTTCTTGTAAAAGAAATTCTTTTTCCAGAAATACAGCATGCCTTGAAACAAATACCTTTTGTTCCAAGGGATGATAGAATTGGTAACCCTTCATTTCCTTAGGGTATCCAATAAATAGACATTTATCAGACTTAGCATCCAATTTGTCTGATACAATCCGCTTCACATAAGCAGGACAACCCCATATCTTAAGGTGAGTTAAGTGGGGTTTCTTACTATTCCATGTCTCATATGGAGTAGTAGAGACTACCTTGGTCGGGACTCTGTTTAGCAAGTAAACAGCTGTCTTAAGTGCATAGCCCCAAAAGGATTTTGGAAGAGTTGCATGATTCATCATTGACCTAACCATGTCCATCAAGGTTCGGTTGCGCCTCTCAGATACACCATTATGCTGTGGTGTATACGGCGGAGTCCATTGAGACAATATCCCATTGTCCCTTAGATAATCTTGAAACTCTTGACTCAAGTATTCACCACCCTGATCGGATCGAAGTATTTTAATACTTTTGCCAAGCTGTTTCTCTACTTCATTTCTAAACTCTTTGAATTTCTCAAAAGCTTCAGATTTGTGTTTCATCAAGAACACATACCCGAATCGTGAGTGATCATCGATAAAGGTGATGAAGTAGCTATAGCCTCCTTGTGCAAGAGTTGACATTGGTCCACATACATCAGTATGTACTAGACCAAGCAATTCTCCCACTGGATTACCTTTTTCGGAAAAGGGTAATTTGGTCATCTTGCCTTTTAAACATGATTCGCATGTATCAAATGAACCGGGTTCAAATGATTCCAAAATTCCACATCGGTGTAATTTGGTCATGCGTTTCTTACTTACATGGCCAAGACGACAATGCCACGTGTAGGAGTCTATTCGATTATCTATTCTAGCACGTTTGTTGCTAACTTCGATATTGAAAACGTCACCGGATAAATCTAACGTGTAGATACCATTGTATAAAGTTTCGGTCCCATAAAGAATACCATTTAAAGTTATGTAACAGCAATTGTTACTAAAAGTTAAATGATAACCCTTTTCATTCAAGCATGAAATAGATACAATATTCTTTATTAACGAAGGAACAAAATAACAATTATCCAAGTCTAAGGCAAGTCCAGTAGCGAGCTTTAGCAAATATGCTCCGATGGCAACATCAACAATCTTTGCTCCATTTCCAACTCACAAATTCACTTCTCCCTTAACGAGTCTTCTTCTATTCCTTAGCCCCTGTATGTCATTACATATATGTGAGCTACACCCAGTATCAAGTACCTAGGTATTTGAGGAAATAGAGTGACATTCAATAACGAAGATACTTGAAGAGGATGGGGCATCGGATGCCTTATTCTTCAAGGACTCAAGATAAACCTTGCAGTTTCTTCGCCAGTGACCCTCCTTGCCACAATGATGACAAGTTCCTTTTGGTTTCTTTCAGTCTTTTTGGCCTTTTTCTTCTTTCCTTTATTCTGTTCTTTGGCCTTCCTTTTAGAACCTTTCTTCGAGGAACCAACTAACAGTACCGTCTTTTGATCCTGTTTTACAGAAGGCTCTACAGTCTTCAGCAGGTTGAGCAACTCAGGAATGGTAGTCTCCAGCTTATTCATCCGATAGTTCATCACAAATTGTGAATAACTTTTGGGCAAACAATTCAGAATTAAGTCAATACTTAGTTCATGATCCATTGCAAAATCGAGTGTGCTCAGTCGCTCAATGTACCCCAACATCTTTAACACAAACTGTGAGGCAGAAGTGCCTTCCTGCATCCTAGAGGTGAAGAGGAGTCTGGAGACTTCGAACCTTTCAGATCTCGCCTGCTCTTCAAACAACTCATGAAGATGGAAGATGATGGTATAAGCATCCATATGCTCATGCTGCTTTTGCAGCTCAGGTATCATAGAGGCTAGCATGATACAACTTGCAAGTTCAGAATCGGTCACATGTTTCTGATAGGCCACTAACTGGTCTAGAGTTGCATTTTCTGGAGGACGGCTAGGAAGTTGATCTTCAAGGACATAAGTAAGCTTCTCTGCCTTGAGGATTGTCCTCAGGTTTCGAAGCCAGTCCATGAAGTTTGGCCCAGCCAGTTTATTGGTGTCCAAAATAGAACGCAAATTCAGAGAAGACATGATCAAGTGATTAACCTAAAAATACAAATTGAGCTTATGTGAGAAGAATGATAAAGAATGTATCAACATACATTAATAAAATCCTATTTATTTTTTCAAATTGAATAACCCTTCTTATCAATTCGGGAGATCGTAGGAACATCTCCAAATAGGTTGATATCCAACCATAGATAAGAGCAACCATGGCTGTGGCCATCAAGTTTTTCTTAGCTATGAAGGTAGGTAATTATACCGATTACATATCACATATATGTAACTATCATTTTATGCTATCAACTAATTGAATGTTTGCATAAATCATTGGGTTGTTAACTCATTAACAAGCATGCAACATTATACATAGCACCCAACTGCACCTCTCTTTACATCGACCTTGGCTGTGGCACAACAAATCGATGCTCCAAGCTTAAGGCTGACCCATTAATCAAGAAATAGTTTTAATATGGTTGGAGCTCATTCAACCGTTTAGTCAGGCTTGGATGTGTCCAACAACCAAAACTAAGGATTGACCTCTGACTCCAACTATATTATTCATAAACTAATTCCATGGTTTGAACATGTTGAGGTTCAAGCCGGGCATGGATGTGTCTATCAACCCAAATGAGAAACAAAACTCCGATTCTAACCATATTAATGGAAGGTGTTGGCCTTAATATTTTGTAAGGGGTTTTGGGCCTCATCCTTTCTTTTCTAAGCACATTCATGACATAGAATTATGTCATGACTAACGATTTCCTTAATAAAGTATGTATGTGACTTAATTTATCAAGTCTCATTAATTGAATTAGGAACCGGATTTTCTAATTCTAATTTCATACTTTATTCAATAAATTGTTTTGGGAAATAATTTCCTAAATTGTCATAATCAATTTCGGAATTAATATGTTTAAGACTTTGATTTCTCTAAATCAAATCTTTATTAAATTAAGAGATAGATTTGTAATGACCCGGAAAATTCTCTTAATATTTACTTAAAATATTAAGCATGTCTAGATAATTTTCTGAGGAACCTAGAAATATTAAGGCGAACCTTGGCCTAGAAAATCCATATTTTCTCATTTAAATTGGGAAAAAGGGCACTAATGGGCCTTATATGGGCTTTTTAGTACCTTAATTTTTGATGAATTTTAGGTGAAAATTAGTATAAATATAAAGGGATTTTAATAAGAAATATTAACATAATTATGGGGGAATTTTTAAGGAATTTTCAAAAATACTAGGAAAAATAAAATAAAATAAGTGGAAAAAAATTGTGCAACTACCAAGGATTAAACCTTGGACCTCTTGTACAACCATGTATGCACTAACCAACTCACCTAGCAAGGTATTGTTAGGAGGGAATGAAGTGGATATTAGTTAAGGCATAGAAGAAGATGAAGGGTCATGGAGAGACTCTTCATATACCTCCTTAATGGGCTATAAAAGGGGGGTTTTGGGAGTTATTTCTTCCTTCCATCACTTTGCAAATTCTTCCTCTTCCTCCCCTCATCCTAGCCGAACACCCAAGGAAGGGTTTCCCCTTGGAAAAGCTCCACAAGAGGTCTTATCCCCAAGATCTAAGGGTTTTCCAAGGATACAAGGACAAGGAGGCAAGGATCCAAAGATTTTGCAATCTTCTTCTTCTCTCAAGGTTCGAAAAATCAAGAAACCCAAGGTAAGACTCCCTCACCTGTGGTATAATAGTTCCTTATGATTTCCATGATTTTTAGCATGATATATTGGTTTGTTTTTGGATTTGAAGTTAAAAGGGAAGAAAATCAAGAACCCTAGGTTTATGGGTTTCGGCCACAAGGATTTTAAGGTCTATAATTATGCCAAAAATCTTGATAATGTTATTTAATGTTCCCTTATGATGTTTAGAGGTTAAGTATAATTTTTGGGAATTTTTGGAGTACCCTAGGACACCCTAGGGGTTCGGCCAACATGAAAGGAACAAAATCAACACCCTAGAGACCCTATGGGTTTCGGCCACAATGTTTTGGGGTCCATAATGATGCTAAAAATCTTGATAATATTATTTAATGTTCCCTTATGATGTTTAGAGGTTAAGTATAATTTTTGGGAATTTTTGGAGTACCCTAGGACACCCTAGGGTTTCGGCCAACATGAAAGGAACAAAATCAACACCCTAGAGACCCTATGGGATTCGGCCACAATGTTTTGGGGTCCATAATGATGCTAAAAATCTTGATAATGTTATTTAATGTTCCCTTATGATGTTTAGAGGTTAAGTATAATTTTTGAGAATTTTTGGAGTACCCTAGGACACCCTAGGGTTTCGGCCAACATGAAAGGAACAAAATCAACACCCTAGAGACCCTATGGGTTTCGGCCACAATGTTTTGGGGTCCATAATGATGCTAAAAATCTTGATAATGTTATTTAATGTTCCCTTATGATTTTTAGAGATTAAGAATAGTTTTTGGGAATTTTTGGAGTACCCTAGGATACCCTAGGGTTTCGGCCAACAACAAGAACCCTTGTGTAGGGTTGGGTTTAAAACCTCAAGTGTTTGTTTTATGTATTGTCATGATATAAGGGAGATGGAGGGTATTTATGTGAATGTTTCACATGGCCTAGAGACCCTATAGGTTTCGGCCAAGTACCCTAATAGGGTGGAAAGTTAGGACTCATGTCAAGTAAGGGCCCCAAATGGCCCTATGGTAAGGTATGGTTGGTGTTAAGTAATTGAGTTGGGGTTTTATTGGAAATTTTTCCATGCCCCCATGGCCTTGAAGTTTTGGTCAAGAGCAAGAGTTGGGTCAAAGGATTAGGGTAGGCCTTAAGTATGGGATCAAATGTTCCCTATGGCCTAGTATGTATGTATGAGATGTTAGTTGGGAAGTTATGTGAAGTTTCATGGACCTAGGGTTCCTTGGGGACTTTCGGCCAAGGACATAACCTAGGGCTAGGGTTGGGTTAAACCTACAAAGATGCTTGTGTATGGGTTATCAAGAGGTATGTTTAAGTAAGATGGAAGAATCTCTATGTTAACCAAAACCCTTAGTTTGTATGTCATGAATTATATGTTAGGTCATAGATGTTTAGACATGTGCCATGATTTATGAATGATATGTATGTATGCCATGTCTTATGAATGATATGCCATGTTTTATGAATAATATGCATGTATGCCATGTCTTATGAATGATACGTATGTATGCCATATTTTATGAATAAGATGTATGTATGCCATGTCTTATGAATGAGGTTAAAGTACATGCCTTTAAGGCATAACAATGATGTTAAGTATGATGAATGAATGATGATGAATGACAAGTATGATGAATGAATGATGATGAATGACAAGTATGATGAATGAATGATGATGAATGAAAAAGCATGTGAAAGCATTTTATTTTATTTTATGGGCTTGTACCGGACCTAAGTAAGGTCCACGGTTCTGGACTACCGATGATGCTGTCCACGGTTCGGGACTACCGATGATGCTGTCCTTACGGTTCGGGACTACCGATGAAGCTGTCCTTACCCTAGTAGGTCGAGATTAGCTACCTCGTATTTACTTAGGGGTGCGCGCATATGATGAATGAATGTGGTACAAGCCAGGGCCCAAGGAATGTTAAGATATTTTAAAAGCATGTTTTTAAAGATTAAGCATCCTTATATATATATGCAATTGCCACATGCATCCATCCATGTTATGCATTATATTTATGATAAGAATATTATGCAAAGTAAGTTTATGCAAGGTATGTTTATGCAAATGATTTTGTTTATGTTCATGTTAATATATGATACCATGATTTGATTGTGTTCATGCTAGTCTAGAATGCCATGATTTACTTATGTTCATGCTAGTTTAGGATGCCATGATTTATTTATGTTCATGCTAGTTTAGGATGCCATGATTTATTTATGTTCATGCTAGTTTAGGATGTCATGATTTAACTAGGTTTATGTTAAGTTAGAATGCCATGATTTATTTATGTTCATGCTAGTTTAGGATGCCATGATTTAATTATGTTTATGCTAAGTTAGAATGCCATGATTTAATTTATGTCCATATTAATTTATGATGCCATGATTTAATTATGTTATCTAAGTTAGGATGCCATGATTTTATTTAGGTTCATGCTAAGAATGTTTATGAGATTATGTTTATTATGTCTATGTTTATGCCAAGCACTATGCCATGCTATGAATGTTTACGATGTTTATGTCTATGCCAAGTATCGTGCCATGCCATGAATGTTTTTATGGTTATGTTTATGCCATGCTATGAATGTGATAAAGTTATGCTTATGCCATGACGAAGGTGTGCTAAGTGATGAAAAGGCTTATGTTCTAAGTAAAACACTAAGTATGTTAATGTCTTATATGCTCATAATTGAATGATGAATGGTTTTAGTGAGTAGGAAAGAGTCTTACTAAGCCTGTGTGCTTATAGTCTTATTTTCTTATACCGCAGATCATGCAAGGGGACAGTAAGGAAGCAGTAGGAGGGCATCAAAGAATGTGTGTGATAGTGACTTGGCCAAGGAGCAATATGGTTGCTCGTTTTATGATAGATGCTAAGTATGACATGATGCTAAGTATGATTCTATGAAAGAGTCTTACTAAGTCTGTTATGTGCTTGAGTATGACTCTATGACATGATGCTAAGTATGACATGATGCTACGAATGACATGATGCTAAGTATGATATGATGCTAAGTATAAAGTTACTATGCTAAGTTTCTATGTTATGATGTTAGAAATGGTAGTAAGTGCATGTAGGAGTAAGTTAAAGGTTTCCGCTGCATTATGATGTCTACATGCCCTAAGTATGTTAACGTAACGCCGCTTTAATGAAAAAAAAAGCGGGCGTTACAAGATTCCCTTAATTCAACTACATATTATTTTCATGAAAATCTCTTTTAAGAAAATTCTATAGGAAACCATTTTCCTAATTAATTTTGGAGACAACAATATGTTAGAGCATCACCTCTAAAATCAAATTTCCAAAATTTGATCACATATTTTTATTCATGGATTAATTAATTACAACAAATTGTTTTCTAAGGGTGGCTCCCCGAGGCTCAGATACCCAAAGAAAAGAAATTTATCGTAAATCCAATTTGGTCCGCTCCCCGAGGCGTAACCAAATTAAACATGACAATTTTATTCAAAATGAGAAATTAAATTACAACAACTAACTTTAAATTGGACGGCTCCCCGAGGCTCAATCCAAAATAAAGAATTTTGTTAATAATTTAAAACCCAATTTGAATTTAATTGTCAATTAATGATCCATTAATTTGTCTAGACTTTCTTGAAAGAAAGTGCCCAAAATTGCGAGATTTCATAATAGGTTTTTAGAATAATTGTAAGTTTTTGGTACAAAGAAAACTTACTTATTTCCAAAATTAGAAAATTTCCAAAATAGGAAATTTCCAAAATTGGAAAGTTTCCAAAAATGGGAAGTTTTCACAATTATCATAAAATTTCAGAAACTAGGATATTTCAAAAGTTTGCGAAATTTCATGAGGATTTCCAAACTTAGAAATTCCTAAATCTAAAATTTATTATAATTGAAAAGTTTCCATAATTGAAATTTTTTTCCAAAATTGAGATCATGACAAAGTTTTCCGCAAAACAATTATATGATTATGTCGAACACTAACCGGCTCTGATACCACTGTTGGGACCGGGTGCATGTTGACAAGGATACGAGTTCGTAAATTTTAAAATATTTACGTGCAGCGGAAGAATTAGCATAAATAATTCTTAAATTATTTTTAACCACGTATCTAGCATGCGACCTTATGATGTGTGGACATGATCATAAATTAAAATTTTGTGAAAAAGTAAACTAATTTACTTAGTACCTCGCGTATCTCGAAGTAAGGGACGAGATCCAACTGTAGCGTCCCTTGGAAGCTCCGCCTCTATTCGCGTCCACGCCGAGTTCTCTTCGGGATGACTTCGCAAAGCCACGAGTTTTGTGCCGACGAGAACTACTAGATTCTCCAAAGGCACAACAAGAAAAACAAGAGAGAAAGATGGAAACTAACCACCAAGTAACGGAATCAAAATTCCGGGAAGGAAGGAGTTGCGACCCGCTTCTTCTTCTTCTTCTTTGGCACCTACTTGGTGGAGCTGACCCACGGCAACCCTAGGGTGCGCCGGCCCTAGGAGGGGTGTGCGTCGGCCCTAGGATGAGGAAGGGGGGGGGGGCGCCGACCCTAGGAGGAGGAGAGAAGGAGAGGGAGAGAATAAGAGAGGGAGAGAGCTTCTTAATCTCTTGATTAATTGATTGGAATTCAAGGCTTGCCTTTGGTTCCTTTATATAGTAGCCTCTCCATTGCCAAGTCTCCCTTTTAACGGAATAAATTTTTATAAGAAATTTATCTTATAAATTTTCTTATGAATTAATCCGTTATGCCTAGTTTTATTATAACTAACTTTATAATAAAACAAATACATCTCTCCTTTTAATTATGGAATAAAATTTGTATAAAATTTTTCTTATCATGGAAAAATCAATTCATAATTGATTTTATAAATTAAAATTAAACCAATTCATGGTTCATTTTAATTTCCATAAAAAGAATAAATTTCTATAATTTTCTTTATATAAATCTCTTTATATAAATTAATTTATTTATCCATAATTTTATAAAACAAATCGCACTTGATTTATTTTATAATTTAAACCAATTAAATTGGTTTTCCCTCTTTAATATGGCCGGCCAAACCAAAGAGGGTGGGCACCCTCTTTGGCCGGCCACACCAAGCCTCATCTCCTCGCGAATTAAACTCATTTAATTCGCCCAATAAGCCTTCAAAAGACTTAGCCATTTTAAGCTTCCCATGCGCCTCTGATAAACTCAGATTCGACTTATTTCTCTTGATCGAAAAATCCAATTTTCAACTCGTTTTAAATCCCTCGGATTACTCGTAGTGCGTGTGACTAAATAGGCTTTCGATTTATGTTGGCCGTCTATAATTCATCAATCATAGAACGATCATGAGTGGCACCTAGTAGTACATCATGATCCCCAATTAATCGAAAGATCAACGGTTGACCTCAGAAATAATTCTGAAACCCTTCAGCAGCTCTAATGAATCGTGCCTCATTCCCTTCACCATCTTATACCCACTTGGTTCAGGACATGGTCTGTGTGTGTCAGTCCCCACTAGGCTGACTACGTCACACCTAGCCCAAGTAGTGTCTTTCTCGTCCTTTGGATTTCTAATTACTCTCATGTATTTAAGAGACACATACTCTAAACATGATATGCTCTGGCCAGAGGCTTTGAGTCACAATCCGACGATAGGCCTGGGTATACATCTCCTCACAAGTAGTGGTGAATCCTTTGTAGGCTGTTCAAACATCTTCGGGCACTTCGGCTTATACCCAACCATCCTGGGTCTTCACCTCCTTGGAGATGCTTGCTTAAGATGTTAAAGTATAAGTCTCCATGACCAAGATGACTTGAACACCGCAAGTCAAAGGAACATCGCACTTAAGCTGTAGTAATAACTTTCATTGACATATCTATATGTAGATTACCATATGAAGTTTTACAGTCAGTCACTCCAATGAACTAGTTCCCTTAACTAGCATCCATGTTTATCTCCGGACATCCCAATGTCACCAGCCAGTGAGAATCAGCTGATTAGAGAATAACCCATGCTAGTCTCAATAGAATTGATAGTGTCCGTATTTATCAATTCATCGACTAGGGATATTTTCAATACTTCACAATTGCACATGTAGAGATAATCACTAGTTGTGATTCCATCACAAATTCTCTCATGCTGTGAATTGTATTGCGGGCATTTAGTAAATGAGTTTAAGATCCCAATCAAATACACAAATATGTATACTCAAATAGTGAATTTTCATTTATTGAAATAAATGTTTACAATCATAAGGCGATTGCCTTAGGACACTTCTCTCATATCACTAACACTATGTATATTGTTGCATACTTGTTAATGAGTTAACAACCCAATGATTTATGCAAACTTTCAATTAGTTGATAGCATTATGTGATAGTTACATATGTATAATATGTAATCGGTATAATTACCTACCTTCATAGCTAAGAATAACTTGATGGACTCGAGCCATGGTTGTTCTTATCTATGGTTGGATATCAACCTATTTGGAGATGTTCCTACGATCTCCCGAATTGATGAAAAGGGTTATTCAATTCGAAAAATAAATAGGATTTAATTAATGTATATTGATGCATTCTTTATCATTCTTCTCACATAAGCTCAATTTGTATTTCTAGGATAATCACTTGATCATGTCTTCTCTGAATTTGAATTCCATTTTGGACACCAATAAGATGACTGAGCCAAACTTCATGGACTGGCTTCGAAACCTGAGGATAGTGTTCAAGGAAGAAAAGCTTGCTTATGTCCTTGAAGAACAACTTCCCAACCATCCTCCAGAAGATGCAACTCCATACCAGTTAATGGCCTATCAGAAACATGTGGCCAATTCTGAACTTGCCAGTTGCATCATGCAGGCCACTATGGTACCTGAGCTGCAAAAGCAGCATGAGCATATGGATGCTCATACCATCATCTTCCATCTTCATGAGCTGTTTGACGAGCAGGCGAGATCCGAAAGGTTCGAGATCTCCAGACTCCTCTTCACCTCTAAGATGCAGGAAGGCACTTCTGTCTCACAGTTTGTGTTGAAGATGCTGAGGTACATTGAGCGACTAGGCACACTCGGATTTGCAATGGATCACGAACTAAGTGTTGACTTAATTCTGCATTGTTTGCCCAAGAGTTACTCACAATTTGTGATGAACTATCGTATAAACAAGCTGGAGACTACCATTCCTGAGTTGCTCAACCTGCTGAAGACTGTAGAGCCTTCTGTAAAGTAGGATCAGAAGACAGTACTGTTAGTTGGTTCCTTAAAGAAAGGCTCTAAGAGGAAGCCCAAAGAACAAAATAAGGGAAAGAAGAAAACGACCAAAAAGACTGAAAAGGCACCAAAAGGCACTTGCCATCACTGCGGCAAGGAGGGTCACTGGCGAAGAAACTGCAAGGTTTATCTTGAGTCCTTGAAGAAGAATGCATACGATGCCCCATCCTCTTCAGGTATCTTTGTTATTGAATGTCACTCTATTTCCTCGTCGACCTGGGTACTTGATACTGGGTGTAGCTCACATATATGTAATAATATACAGGGGCTAAGGAATAGAAGAAGACTCTTCAAGGGAGAAGCGAATTTGCGAGTTGGAAATGGAGCAAAGATTGTTGCTGTTGCCATCAGAGCATATTTGCTAAAGCTCGCTACTGGACTTGCCTTAGAATTGGATAATTGTTATTTTGTTCCTTCGTTAATAAAGAACATTGTATCTATTTCATGCTTGAATGAAAAAGGTTATCATTTAACTTTTAGTAACAATTGCTGTTACATAACTTTAAATGGTATTCTTTATGGGACCGAAACTTTATACATTGGTATCTACACGTTAGATTTATCCGGTGACGTTTTCAATATCGATGATAGCAACAAATGTGCTCGAATAGATAATCAAATAGACTCCTATACGTGGCATTGTCTTCTTGGCCATGTAAGTAAGAAACGCATGACCAAATTACACCGATGTGGAATTCTGGTTTGAACCCGGTTCATTTAATACATGTGAATCATGCTTAAAAGGCAAGATGACCAAATTACCCTTTTTCGGAAAAGGTAAACCAGTGGGAGAATTGCTTGGTCTAATACATACTGATGTATGTGGACCAATGTCAACTCTTGCACAAGGAGGTTATAGCTACTTCATTACCTTTATCGATGATCACTCACGATTCAGGTATGTGTTCTTAATGAAACACAAATCTGAAGCTTTTGAGAAATTCAAAGAGTTCAGAAGTGAAGTAGAGAAACAGCTTGGCAAAAGCGTTAAGATACTTCGATCCGATCGGGGTGGTGAATACTTGAGTCAAGAGTTTCAAGATTATCTTAGGGACAATGGGATATTGTCTCAATGGAATCCGCCATATACACCACAGCATAATGGTGTATCTGAGAGGCGTAACCGAACCTTGATGGACATGATTAGATCTATGATGAATCATGCAACTCTTCCAAAATCCTTTTGGGGCTATGCTCTTAAGACAGCTGTTTACTTACTAAACAGAGTCCTGACCAAGATAGTCTCTACTACTCTATATGAGACGTGGAATAGTATGAAACCTCAATTAACTCACCTTAAAAAATGGGGTTGTCCTGCTTATGTAAAGCGGACTGTATGAGACAAATTGGATGCTAAGTCTGATAAATGTCTATTTATTAGATACCCTAAGGAAACGAAGGATTACCAATTCTATCATCCCTTGGAACAAAAGGTGTTTGTTTCAAGGCATGATGTATTTCTGGAAAAAGAATTTCTTTTATAAGAAAACAGTGGGAGTAGCATTGAACTTGAAGAAGTTCAAGAAATTCCAATAGACATTACAGAGACACCTAGTCTAGACCCATAACCAATAACTCATATGATGAGCTATCAGTTGAACCTAAAACAACACCACTTCTTCGTAGGCTTGATAGGTCACACAATATTCCAGAGAGATACGGATTTCTCATAAGTGAATCGAATGACGTGTTACTCGTTAACAATGATGAACCTATCAGTTATGAAGATGTTCTGATAAATTCAGAAAGGGATAAATGGCTTAAAACCATGAAGCCGGAAATGGATTCCATGTACGAAAATCAAGTGTGGGACTTGGTTAACCCGCCTGAAGGGATTAAGCCCATAGGGTGCAAGTGGGTTTTCAAGAAGAAAATCGACATGGAAGGTAATGTTGTTACCTTTAAGGCTAGATTAGTGGCAAAAGGATATCGTCAGAAATAAGGAATTGATTATGACGAAACCTGTTCGCCAGTAGCAGCTCATTATGATTATGAGATATGACAAATGGATGTGAAAACAGCTTTCCTTAATGAAAACTTGCTTGAGGATGTATACATGATACAACCTGAAGGTTTCACATCGGTTAATAAAACCATAGTATGCAAGCTTCAACGATCCATATATGTACTAAAGCAAGCATCCAGGAGCTGGAACATCCGTTTTGATGAGACAATCAAAGAGTTTGATTTCTCACAAAATCCTGACGAACCTTGTGTATACAAGAAGGTTAGTGGGAGTGCAGTCGTATTTCTAGTGTTATATGCCGATGACATTTTACTTATAGGAAATGATATATCAGTCTTACAGTCAGTTAAAATTTGATTGTCTAAAACTTTCTCCACGAAAGACCTGGGAGAAACAACCTATATCCTTGGGATTAGAATCTATAGAGATAGATCAAAATGGTTGCTTGGTCTTTCGAAGTCTACATATATAGACCGAGTGCTAGAAAGGTTTAGCATGTCAGAATCCAAGAAAGGTTACCTTCCCATCAGGCATGGGATCAAACTTTCAAAGTCTGTGTCCGTGCACAGAAGACGAGAGGATTTACATGAATAAGATTCCTTATGCATCCGCGATAGGATCTATCATGTATGCTATGTTATGTACTAGGCCTGATGTATTATATGCTCTGAGCGTCACAAGCAGATACCAGTCTGATCCAGGAATGGATCATTGGGCGGCTGTCAAGACAATCCTCAAGTACTTAAGAAGAACTAAGGATGTGTTCCTAATATATGGAGAAGGTGATATAATAATACGTGGATATACAGATGCCAGTTTCCAGACAGATAAGGATGACTCCAAATCTTAGTCCGGATACGTATTTATTTTGAATGGAAGCGTAGTAAGCTGGAAAAGTTCCAAGCAAGACACCGTAGCGGATTCTACCACAGAAGCGAAATATACTGCAGCTTCGGAAGCAGTCTGGATCAAGAAGTTTATTTCAGAACTTGGTGTGGTTCCAACCATTGATGAAGCAATACCGGTTTACTGCGACAACAATGGAGCTATTGCACAAGTAAAGGAACCAAGATCTCATCAGTGATCCAAACATGTGCTTCATCGCTATCATCTGATCAGAGAGATTATAAGTAGGAATGATATACAAATTGAGAAAATTCCCACTGAAAGGAATTTAGCGGATCCTTTAACTAAGGTCTTGCCTCAAAGTAAGTTTGAGGGTCACGTTAGAGCCTATGATATTGGGTACCGTAGCGATTGGCATTAGGCCAAGTGGGAGTTTGTTAGTGACATGAGAGAAGTGTCCTAAGGCAATCGCCTTATGATTGTAATCATTTTTTTTAATAAATGAATATTCACTATTTGAGTATACATGATTATTTGATTAAGATCTTAAGCTCATTTACTGAATGTCCGCAATACAATTCATAGCATGAGAGAATTTGTGATGAATTCACAACTAGTGATTATCTCTACATGTGCAATTGTGAAGTATTAAAATTGTCCCTAGTCGATGAATTGATAAATACGGACACTATCAATTCTGTTGAGACTAGCATAAGTTATTCTCTAATCAGCTGATTCTCACTGGCTGGTGACATGGAGATGTCCGGAGATAAACATGAATGCTAGTTAAGGGAACTAGTTCATTGGAGTGACTGGCTGTAAAACTTCATATGGTAGTCTACATATAGATATGTCAGTGAAGTTCTTACTGCAGCTTAAGTGTGATGTTCCTTTGACATGCGGTGTTCAAGTCATCTTGGTCATGGAGACTTATACTTTGACATCTTAAGCAAGCATCTCCAAGGAGGTGTGGACCCAGGATGATTGGGTATAAGCCGAAGTGCCCGAAGATGTTTGAACAGCCTACAAATGATTCACCACTCCTTGCGAGGAGATGTATACCTGAGGCCTATCGTCGGATTGTTACTCGAAGTCTCTGGCCAGAGCATGACATGTTCAGAGTATGAATCTCTTAAATACATGAGAGTAATAAGAATCTATAGGACGAGGAAACGTTACTTGGGCTAGGTGTGACGTAATCAGCCTAGTGGGGACTGACACACATAGACCATGTCCTGAACCAAGAGGGTATAAGATGGTGAAGGGAATGGGGCACGATTCATTATAGCTGCTGAAGGGTTTCAGAATCATTTCTGAGATCATCCCTTGATCTTTCAATTAATTGGGGATCATGATGTACTACTAGGTGCCACTCATGATCGTTCTATAATTAATTAGTTAATTATGGACGGCCAACATAAATTGAAAGCATATTTGGTCACACGCATAACGAGTAATTCAAAGGATTTAAAACAAGTTGAGAATTGGATTCTCCAATTGAGATAGACTATTTTTGGTAAGTCCAAACAATAGTCAAAACTGAATTTATTTGAGACGCATCGGAAGCATAGAATAGCTAAGTCTTTTAAAGACTTAATGGGTGAATTAAATAAGTTTAATTCATTAAGGGATTTGATCCAATTGAGGATAGATGGGCCGGCCAAGAAGGGGGCCTCCTCTCTTCTTGTCATGGTCGGCCACCACCATAAGAGGATAAGGCTATTTTGGTTTGTTTTATAAAATAGACCAAAGGTTGGTTTATTTTATAAAAGGTTATATAAATTTTATATATATAAATTTTTATAATGAACCAATGGTTGGTTTATTTTATAAATTTTTATATAATGAACCAATGGCTGGTTTGTTTTATAAATTTTATATAATCATGCCAAAAGAAAGAGAGCCTTGATTATGGATTGATTGAAAAATTATTCCATAATCAAGAAGAAGAAGCTTGATCATGAGAGCCTTGATTATGAATTGATTGAGAAATTATTCCATAATCAAGGATAGGTTTGCTTGGGTATTAAGAAACCTCTCCCTATATAAAGGGCCCAAGGGGTGCCATGGAAGAGGATCGATCCAAGAATTGCTTGGGCTCTCTCCTCTTCTTCTCTCCCTCTCTCTTGGACGGCCATAGGCCTTCCTTCTTTCTTCTTGTCGTGAGCAGAAGAAGAAGCATCAAGGCGACGAAGTTCTTCCTTGCGACGATCTTCCTCTTCGGCCAACCTTGGTGGTGAGTATTTCGATTTGATTACTCTCTCGATTTTCGTCGTGTTCACGGAGAATCTAGTAGTTCTCGTGAACACGAAACTCGTGGCTTAGCGAAGTCATCCCGACGATACTCGGCGTGGATACGAATAGAGGCGGAGCTTTCAAGGGACGCTAACGGTTGGATCTCGTCCCTTCTTCCAAGTTACGCAAGGTAATTCGTAGAGTAATTTCCTTTTCTGCAAAAATTTTATATTACGATTATGTGAACACATTGCATGCTTAGGATATGTGTTAGAATAATTTAGGAAATTATTCATGTTTTTTGTTTCTGCTGTATGTAATTATGTAACAATTACAATACGTGTCTGTGTCGGCATGCACCCGGTCCCAACAGGAACTCCGTGCCAACATCCCTGATCGGTCACCAGACCGATCTAGGCAATGCCAAACCTACTCTAAGTCAAGAGAACTGGCTCCCAATCTCCCCTGACTCATGCTCAGTCCCTCGGACTAAGACTCCGTGCCCAGTTTCACTCACCGGGACTTCAACCTAGCCCTCCAAGCTAGGACCTGGCTTCACTCACCAAGATTTCAACCTAGCCCTTCAAGCTAGGACATGGCCCTCCAAGCCAGGGTTTCATCAACCTAGCCCTCCAAGCTAGGACCTGGCCCTCCAAGCCAGGCTTTTTCACACCTAACCCTCCAAGTTAGGACTTTTCACACCTAGCCCTCCAAGCTAGGATTTTTTCACACCTAACCCTCCAAGTTAGGAATTTTCACACCTATCCCTCCAAGCTAGGACTTTTCACACCTAACCCTCCACGTTAGGACTTTTCACACCTAGCCCTCCAAGCTAGGACTTTTCCACACCTAACCCTCCAAGTTAGGAATTTTCACACCTAGCTCTCCAAGCTAGGACTTTTCATACCTAACCCTCCAAGTTAGGACTTTTCACACCTAGCCCTCCAAGCTAGGACTTTTTCTTCGTCCGGAGCAATCAAAGCCTTTGGAGAGGTTCTCCGAAGTGATTTGAGAGTGTCTGAGCGAGATCGTCACTCAGCGTATCGAGAAAGGAGGAGATCGCGGGAGTTTTTAGCTATTGATCAGTCCTTTTGATCAGATAGAGACACTGCTGATCGGTCTCCAGACCGATCAACAAAGTTCTTGATCGGTTCCCAATCCGATCAGCAGAAGACCTGATCGGTCCCGTGACCGATCAGGAAGAGCAGTACAGATCAATTTGCAACAAACTGAGCAAGGGAGTTTTTCTTCGTTGGTTTTTGAGCTAGGGGGTTCATAGCTGGACTTTTGTATGACGGCAATGGGAAGTCTTGACAATGAACTGATTTGATGTTCAATTTAGGATAATTTTAGTTCTGAACATTTACTTCTTCAAGTTGCTTAGTGTGTTTCCTCTACACTTCAAGTCAAGTTCTTAAGTAATGTTTTGATCTAATTTTCATTATCCTGCAATTAATTCCCTGCAATTAGTTCCCTGCAATTAGTTCTTAAATTTCAATTCTATCGTTTGAATTTAATTGCTCAGTTGTCAAATAGGTTAAGTTTAGTTTCCACAATTTCCTAATTCATTTCTGCTTAGTTAAGTCCATTTTATTCCAAATTGTTATTTCATTCCTTATCGTAAAAACCCCTATTTATTAGAAAACCCAAAATATAAAATGACAACTTCAAGCTTGAGTTAAACATTCACAACTAGTCCTTGGAAAAATAAGACTTGAAGCCCTATACTACATTTAACTTTGTTAGCTAAGGGTTTTTAATTTATAAATATCTAAATTTGAGGCTCATTCGTGACACCCATTATTGGGTCTATCAGAGATCGCATGCTAGCATGGTAAAAGACATAGGAGGACTAGGCACACCTAGTGGGGCTAGGTGAAGTCCAGGTGGATCGGGGAGATTGCACGCTGGCATGGGAAAAGACCTAGTGGGATTATAGGTGAAGTCCAGGTGGATCCAGGAGAACGCACGTTGGCATGGAAAAAGACCTTGGGGGACTAGACACACCTAGTGGGATTAGGTGAAGTCCAGGTGGATCGGAGAGATCGCACGCTGGCAAGGTGGAAATCTACCGAGAGACTAGACCTAACTCGAGGGTTAGGCAAACCTGGTTAGGAATCAGGTTAAGTCATAGCTAGGAGCTAGGTAGGAGAAATCCAGGTTGGTCAAAGGGGTTGACCAGATACTTGGTAGGGAAGTCCTAACAGGTCACGGTTGACAAGGTTAGGCAAGGGAACCCTAGACTTATGCACACAAGTTAGGGTTGGACTCAATCGATTGGGTAATTGATTTGAGTTTGGTTTCTCACGAACAGAAGCCTTCTTGATCGATTGGGTGATCGATTAAGGAAGGTATGAATCGATTGGGAAATTGATTGGGAGAAATGAGTTGCGAGAATAGAAGCTGGCTGAATCGATTGGTTAATCAATTTTGTCTCACCTTAATCGATTGGGTAATCGATCAAGGTGGTCTTTAATCGATTGGGCAATCGATTACAGTAGTATTGTACGAGAGCATAGAAATGTGCTGAATCGATTCAACAATCGATTAAGGTTGTTCTTAATCAATTGGCTAATCGATTAAGCTTCAAAAAATAATCGTTGAATGGTCAAGTCTGACGTGGTAATCGATTGGGCGATCGATTAGGGAATCCTAGGCGTCGGGTATATAGGGTTTTTACGCAGGTTTGAAGCTCACCTCTTCGGTAGCTCTTCGGCACCTCTTCTCCTCCTTCCTCGCCATTTCAAGAGAAGCTTTGGGGTATAGTATTGCTGCACTTCCAAAGTTCTAGAGGCGATCCCAAGCTTGAAGAAAGCAAGGAAAGCAAAGAGAGCTTGTTGTAAATCTTGTAATATTTTCTATTATATTTGCTTCCTCTTGTTGTATTCTTCTTGTAAGCTTGTAAGAGGTTTCTCCACCTCAAGAATGAGATCTTTCATAGTGTATGAGAGAGTGAGGAGAGTGGATCCTTAGATTAGTCACCTCAAGGAAGTGGATACCAAGTAAATCCTTAAGTGTTAGCATTGCTTGGAGTCTTCTGCGGCGACAAATCTTCTACAAGTAAATCGGAGCTAATCACCCCCCTCTAGCTCTCCTACCGGTCCCAATAAGTGGTATCAGAGTGAGGTCGCTCTTCTTTGGACTCATCGCCAAGAGAGCAAGAGCTAGAGAAAAAAGAAGAAGTTTTGAAGAAACTCTAATTTCAAGTAGCAATCATCAAGTGGGTTCAACGTCAAAAATGGAGTTTGGCTACGACACCCGGGCACCTCCACCATTCGACAAGGTCAATTTCGATCTTTGGAAGTCAAAGATTGAAAATTTCATCATGATGGAGATAGACCAATGGTTTGCTCTAATAGAGGGTTTTAAAGCTCCAACAAATTCTAAAGGAAAGCTCCTCAAGAAGACCAAATGGAATGAAGAGAAAATCAAAAGGTGTGAGGCCGACAACAAGGTAACCAAAATTTTGGTTAATCTATTGCCAAGCACCATCATGAGTCAAATTGGAGACTATCAAGATGCCAAGGAGCTTTGGAGCAAGTTAACCAAGCTTCATGGAGATCCCTCCACTGTACCAAATCAAGACAAATCCGAAGAGAGAGATTCATCCGATGAAAAGGATTCGGAAGTTGAGAGATGCTCAACATCCGAGGAGGAAATTAAAAAAGCTTCTACTTCAAGGATTGAGGCGGAGCAAAATTTGACATTGACGCCGGAACAAGAAAAGAGTTCAACATCATTTTTTGATGTCAATGAAGAGGAAGAAAGTGCCACCCCTACAGGCAAAGGTATAGAAATTTCAATTCATAAAAATAAAAATCATATCATTTATTTTGAGTGTAGGGAAAGAGGACACTATAAGAGTAAGTGCCCCAAATTGATCAAAAAGAAGGTGCAAATGACACCCAAGACCAAAGAGAAGCTAAAGGAGATCAGTCCTGTGGTAAAGAAGGATAAGAAGCATATTGTGTGCTTCTCATGCAAACAAAAGGGACATTATCGGAATCAATGTCCAAAGGGGAAGGATCCGACCAAGGCAAAAAGGAGGAGCTCAAATCAAGGGGGAGCCTCCAAGAACAAGACTAAGGCACCATTAGGTAATGATACTTATTTTCATTATGATAATATGTATGATAGAAATAATTATTATCATCTTAATACTATTTATCATGAAAATAGGAGGCATGAAAAACCTAAGAAAAACTATAAAACCTTCTATGCTAGGACTACCACATATAAGGATAGGGAACAAATAAGATCTTTCCATGGTAGACCTACCCAAAATAAGGCCAAGAAGAATAATTACCAGGGTTATATTAGAAAACCAAGCCTTGAGGAAGTAATGATAGAAAATCAAGTTTTGAGGTCAAAACTTGATAAATTGGAAAAATCCCTTAAGAGAATAGAAAATCTATTTAAAGGATCAAAAATTCAAAACCTAGATTTAGGAAATCAAGGACCCTCTAGAGGCAAGAAATGTTTGGGGTGCAAACCTAAAACTAAGAATGATGGTCATTCTTACCATAGAGTTCCATATAGGTATCGAACTCAATCTAGGTCTAGGAGTTAAGTCAAGGTCACAAGGGAAGTCATCCCTTGTAACACCCCAAAATTTCACCATGAATAATATTGTGAATTCATTATGAAATATTATGTGAATAATATTGTGAATTCATTATGAAATATTATGTGAATAATATTTTGGATTCATGGAAAATATTATGTAAATAATGTTATGAATTCAGGAAAATTTATAGGGAATCTATGCTTGATTTCCCATATAGAATGTTATGAAATATCATGAAATTCATGAAATATTATTATGGAAGATCATGAAATATTATCATGAAATATTATGGTTTCATGAATATGAAATATTATGGAATTCATGAAATATTATCATGAAATATTATGGATTCATGAATATAAAATATTATGGAATTCATGAATTATTATCATGAAATATTATGGATTCATGAATATGAAATAATAAAAATATTATGAAATAATATTTATGGAATATTATGAAATAATATGAATTCATGAAATATTATTAATATTATGAAATGATATGAATTCATGAAATATTATTAATATTATGAAATATTATGAATATCATGAAATGTTATTAGTATTATGAAATAATATGAATTCATGAAATATTATTAGTATTATGAAATAATATGAATTCATGAAATATTATTAATATTATAAAATTTCATGATAGGCTTGGCTTAAAGGGCTTTGATATGGATTAGTGCAAATTGTGATAAAAAGAAGAGGTAGAAGGGAGGAAGCAAGGATTGAACCTTGAACCTCCTCGTTGCACTCTCCATGTCTTAACCACTACACCAAGCATTGTTTCTTGTTAAGAGAATAAGAAACATGCTTGTTAAGCGGGTAATAGGGAAGAGACATGTCTTTTCATGAGAAAAGTATAAATAAGAGAGGGAAGAGGTGTGAGTAACTTCCTCTTCTTCTTCCTTTTCTCTTCCCCACCGAAATTCCTTCTTCTCCTCTCCTCTTTTCCATTTTTTGAAAAGTGCTCCCTAGGGTTCTAACCCTAGGGGATTGGAAGGAAGAAGGCTCTTGCCCTCTATTAGGGCCAAGGAGTCTAGAGAAGAAAGAGTAAGAGGAACCTTCACTTCTCCTTCAACCAAGGGTACCCTAAGGGACTTAAAGAAGTAGAATCTCAAGCGAAAGGATGTAAGTATCCCCTCGCCTGCAGTGTAATCGTTATTGTTTGATTTGTATGTTCTTCTTGTTGTTGTTTTTGAAAAAGGGAACCTTCTTCCCTTGTGCACCATTCGGCCACCCCCAAGAAGGAGGTCTTGGTTACTTCTTGTTGCATGAGGAGACCCCTAGGAACTTAGGGTATGAATATATGTTGTTCCCCATCATGTTGTGATAAGAAAAAGTAGGGTTATCCACCCTACAAGTTTCGGCCAAGAGGGAATAGGCTAGGGCTTTTGGGTTGCTTGCTATCCTATGATGTACCCATGATTAGTAGTGTAGGTAAAGTACTTGTGTAAATGTTTGTGTGAATATTTGAAGTCAAAAACCTAGCCTACCCTACCCTACAATGTTTCGGCCAACCCTAGGTGGATTAGGGTTTAAGGTTGTATGATTTTCCCTATGATATATCCATGCTAAATAATATAGGCAAGGTGTTTGTGTAAATGCTTGTGTGGATATTTGAAGTCAAAAACCTAGCCTAGCCATCCTACAAGTTTCGGCCAACAATAGTTTAGGGTTAGGGTTGCTTGATTTTATTCCCATGATGCATGCTATATATGATATGTGATGATTGTATGGGATGTACCCTATGAGATATGCTTAGGATTGCTATGATGATATGTATGTACAAGTGGTGTTTAAATGGAATATTGATTTGGAAACTAAATGTCCCTAGCATGTGATATTCGGCCAAGCATGAAATATTAGGTTTATAAAGGTTAAATTATCCCATGTGATATGATTATGTTAGTGAGATGATATGTGAATGCATGTGATGAACAAATGGAATGCTTGATTGGAAGAACTTGGACTTCCCTAGCCATGACATTCGGCCAACCCTAGATTAGGGTCTCCCATGGTGCATGCTATAGTATGATACATGATATATATATATATATATATATATATATATGTGGGATGTTGGTAGGGGATGTTTTGATGTCAAAAACCTAATCTACCCCTACCCTTGAGTTTCGGCCAAGACCCTAGTTTTAGGGTTAGGAACCATTTGATTTACCCATGAAGCATGCTACCACTTCCTATGATATGAATATGATTTATGTGATCAACCTTGTCATATATAAGATATGTTTAAGGGGTTGAATTATGATCTATGTATGAGCATGCATTATAGCCCATAGGGCACCCTTATGAAATGCATGGCTTATGTATGATGAAATGCCTAAGAGATGCTTCCCTGTAAGTCGGGACTAAGAGCACTCTTCATGATAAGATAAGAGGCATGCCATGCTCATGATATGACAATGATGTGATAGGTTATGATGGTATGCTTATGATATGATAAGAATGTGCTATGCAACTCCTAGGTCGACGGACTATGAACGGACCTAGTAAGAAACAAGAATGTACTATGCTTATGATATGATAAAATCCATGTATGCTATTTTACTTTATGAATGGGCTTGTACCGGACCGAAGTATGGGTCCAAGGGATGGGCACCTTAAGAACGCCCCGGTTCTGGACTACCGACTATGCTGTCCACGGTTCTGGCACTACCGTAGCTGTGCAACAGGGATGGGCACCTTAAGAACGCCTCGGTTCTGGGACTACCGTAGCTATCCTTACCCTAGTAGGTCGGGGTTCGCTACCTCGTATCTACTTAGGGATGCGCGCTTATAATGTATGTATGTGGTACAAGCCGGGGACCCCCAATGATGATATGATGATGTTTAAGTATTTAAAAGTATGATTTTAAAAGTTAAGCATCCTTATGTATATGCATTCCATACTTTATGCTGCATGCTTAGAAACTTTAATGTTTAGTATGCTATGATGAACTCATGCTTATGTCTTGTTATGTGTACATGTTGTATGCTTTCGTATGGATTTTGCGAGTAGGACAGGATCCTTACTAAGCATTTGTGCTTACTAGTTTATGTGTTGTCTTATGCTGCAGATAAAGGTAATGGACACTTAAACTAGAGGAAGAGGCAGGTGGGCTGAAGATGTGTGGGGTGGTGGCTCGGGAAATAAAGATCATCATATCTACAATATTATGCTTATGTTAACATTTCTTTAGTAATGAATGTTACACTTGGATTACTCATATACTTGATTATATTATGAGTTGAACCTATCATGTTATAGGTTAGTTTTGAACAAGCATGCTTAGTACTTTGTTATTAGTACTTTAAGAAGAAAAAATTTTATACGGATGTTAGTACGTGACCCCGCCCCGAGATAGATATAAGGGCGGGCGTTACATCCCTAGAGTTGACCGAGGCAAGACCAACATGACTAAGGCTTCGGAGAAGCCTAGAAAAGTCATTAGGAAGGTATCAAAAGAAGTTATCCTTAACGAATACCTAGAATACCCAAGGAGCACCAATAGGTTTTGGGTTCCTAAGAGTGTGTTCGCCACACCCTAGATAGGTCTAGGGTGTGTCAACTCAAATTGGACGGGTAGTTAACCCAACCGTAGTTAACCTAACCTTGATGAAGTTGGCACTTTGGGGCATTTTCAAGGAGTTACTACCCTTGAAAATGAAGGAGCCATTTATTTACTCTAGGAGGAGTAAAATTTGTGTCAAACTATAGTTTTTAAAAGATTGAACTAAATAAAGTTGGCACAACTAGGCTATAATCCAAAGACATGCCAAGTTGAGGAGTTTTGGCATTATCTTGGAAATTAGGGACAAAATTAGGATTATCAATTGCTTAGCGATGAGTTATTGATACTTAGATAGGAAATCTAGGTATTTTTTTTCTATGTCATGTTTTGTATGCCCTATCACATGTCATGATATCATAATTCATCATTCATATTTTATTCTGAAAATATTACATGTCATGTCATGCATGTATCATCTAGTTATAATATTTTTTTAAAAAATCTCATATGATGCATGTCATAGTCATTATCATGCATTAATTTAATTATTATTGAAATTAAGGACATTAACATTAATTGACATTTTAGGTGAATGATCAAAGTTCATAATGCCTAGGTAGAAATGCATGAACCCTTAGTTTAGGGAGAACATGACTTTCACATCTCACCAAGACCATAAGTTGACTTGCGTGTATTTTGAGATGCATTAGAAACAAGTGAGATGTTAGGGTGATGAATGAAACTCAAGGTGTTGATTAATGTGCATCCTATTGAGTTTTAGGTTCATCAAAACATGAATATAAATAAACTCTAATCATTGGGAAAGTTAATGTACAAGTCATGTGCTTTTAGCCTAAGAAACATGGTTGGAAATTATTTTTGAAACCTATTTCAAAACTATCTTGGAAAACCTTGGTGAAGACTATCTTTTGATAGATCTCATCATTGATGAATTGGATACAAAATAGAGTGAAACATTGAAATATTTCAATGGTTTCCATTTTTGTATCAATCTTTGAAGAAGTGAGGTATTTTCATATAAAATTATTTTTCCCTGATAGTATATGTCATAAATAATGTCTACACAAAATTTCAAGATTTTTTAAATTTTGTAGAATTATTTAGGAGTTTCTGAAATTCGGACTGAAATTGTATTTCAGAAATCAGAAACTCTCAATCGATCAGGTGATCAATTAGGACACTTCAATCGATTGGTCAATCGATTGTTAACTCTTTTCTGCGGGCATAGAAGCTGCCATAATCGATCCATTGATCGATTAAGGGCAGTCGTAATTGATCAGCTGATCGATTAAGGCATAACGTAATCGATTGGGGCCCAACACCAATCGATCGATTGGCACGACTGAAACTGTCTGTTTTCAGTCAGTTAACCCAATTTTGAGTAACCTAAAAATCCCTAGCCCCTTGAAATACTTTTATAAGTATATTTGTGTAAATTTCATTGTGAAATAAAAAAGGGAGTTTGTTTGGTGAAACTTATAGGGTTAGAGAGAGGTTTGGATTCAAGTTTTGAACCTCAAAATCTCATAACCTCGAGTTGAGATTTCCTAAAGGTTTAGGAACTCAAAAATCATTATTGGTGCAATGACGGAGGATCAGAGCATGTTTTGAGGGGGAGGTCTTCCTTTAAAGTATGTGTTTGAATTTTTATTTTTGGGATAAGTGGAAGAATGAAGATTAGGAATCTTCATTATGATGAATGCTCAAGATTGAGCATAGGCTCAAATGGAAGGTATGAGACTTTCGTTGGGCTTGCCTTTGACCATATAAACTCTCGGGGAAAGTTTTTGATATGTGTTAAAAGGGGAGAAGATTGAAAGGCTAGTAAGGATTAGTCTTTCTCAAACATATTGTCAAACATCAAAAAGGGGGATATTGTTGGTGCAATCTTTGTTAGGTCAGGGTTGACTTAGTTTGACTAGGCTCGGGTGAGATTATGTTTGGTAAGCTTGGTAAGCTTAAGGTTGGTTGTTTCGATATTTGATAATGATGTTTGAATATCGCATGATGTTTGAATATCGTATGAGTCAAGTGGGTCAAGGTTGACTGGAGATTTGACTGGGAAAAGACCTAGTGAGACTAGGTGAAGTCCAGGTGGATCGGGGAGATCTCACGCTGGCATGGGAAAAGACCTAGGAGGACTAGGCACACCTAGTGGGGCTAGGTGAAGTCTAGGTGAATCGGGGAGATCGCACGCTGGCATGGGAAAAGACCTAGTGGGACTAGGTGAAGTCTAGGTGGATCGAGGAGATTGCATGCTCACATGGGAAAAGACCTAGTGGGACTAGGCACACCTAGTGGGACTAGGTGAAGTTCAAGTGGATTCGGGAGATCGCACACTGGCATGGGAAAAGACCTAGGGGGACTAGGCACACCTAGTGGGACTAGGTGAAGTCCAGGTGGATCCGGGAGATCACACGCTGGCAAGGTGGAAGTCTACCGAGAGACTAGACCTAACTCGAGGGTTAGGGAAACCTGGTTGGGAATCAGGTTAAGTGCTAGATAGGAGCTAGGCAGGAGAAATCCAGGTTGGTCAAAGGGGTTGACCGAACACTTGGTAGGGAAGTCCTAACGGTCACGGTTGACAAGGTTAGGCAAGGGAACCCTAGACTTGTGCACACAAGTTAGGGTCGGATTTAATCGATTCGGTAATCGATTTGGGTTTGGTTTCTCACGAACAGAAGCCTTCTTGATCGATTAAGGAATGTATGAATCGATTGGGTAATCGATTGGGAGAAATAAGTTGCAAGAACAAAAGCTGGCTGAATCGATTGAGTAATCGATGCATCCTCACCTTAATCAATTGGGTAATCGATCAAGGTGGTCTGTAATCAATTGGGCAATCGATTACAGCAGTATTGCGCGAGAGCACAGAAATGTGCTGAATCGATTCAACAATCGATTAAGGTTATTTTTAATCTATTGGCTAATCGATTAAGGTTCAAAAAATAGTCGTTGAATGGATAAGTCTGACATGGTAATCGATTGGGTGATCGATTAGGGAACCCTAGGTGTCGGGAATATAGGGTTTTCACGCAGGTTTAAAGCTCACATCTACGGCAGCTCTTCGGCACCTCTTCTCCTCCTTCCTCGTCATTTCAAGAGAAGCTTTGGGGCATAGTATTGATGCAATTCCAAAGTTCTAGAGGCGATCTTAAGCTTGATGAAAGCAAGGAAAGCAAAGAGAGCTTGTTGTTGTAAATCTTGTAAGATTTTCTATTGTATTTGCTTCCTCTTGTTGTATTCTTCTTGTAAGCTTGTAAGAGGTTTCTCTACCTCAAGAAGGAGATCTTTCATAGTGTATGAGAGAGTGAGAAGAGTGGATCCTTGGATTAGTCACCTCAAGGAGGTGGATACCAAGTAAATCCTTAAGTGTTAGCATTTCTTGGAGTCTTCCGCGGTGGCAAATCTTCTACAAGCAAATCAGAGCTAAATACCCCCCCTCTAGGTCTCCTATCGGTACCAACAAATAGTGTTGAGTCTCGCTCTCTTGGATTAGGGAGTTAACATCTTGGCCACTTAATAGAGATATTAGTGACTCGAAATCCATGGTTATGGGAGGAATGATTATTATTCAAGATGAGTCTATTATATCTTGGAAATTAAGTAAAATAATTATTTTGGTGATGATGCATAGTACACCGAATTAATTGGGATGTAGGATAAAAATGAAGAGAGTGAATTACACTGGGCAGTCGACTGGGAATATAACAGTCGACTGCCAGCGAACACAAAAACTCACAGAAGAGTTTTGACCCTGGACCAGTCGACTGCTCTGGGAGCAGTCGATTGGTGTGTAGCTGGATTCGAACGTTGGGGTTGTCAACGGTCGAATCTGAGTGGGGGCAGTCGACTGGCGTGGGAGCAGTCGACTGCCATCGAGGGTTTCCAGCCTGAGTTCTATTTAAAGAGAACTCGGTTTGGGCTGGAGGGCTTAGGCAAAATCTGCTTGGGTAAAGTAGATTAGTAGCCTTTGGTGCTCAGGTCGTGTCAAGGTGCTGTGGCAAGGTTTCTCCACCCATAAGGAGCGACAAGGGCTAGTCGGAGGTTATCCGGGGAGTGATCCACCGACGGATTCTTGGATTAGTCACCCTTAGGGGTGGATACCAAGTGAATCTTCCTCTTAGCATTGTTCTTTCATTGTTAGTTTCATTTTTATTGTATATTCCGCTTGGCAACTAACCGTGTAGGAAGAAACGATTCGAAAAGTGTTATTCACCCCCCTCTAGCAACCGGATTGATCTAACAAGTGATATCAGAGCATGGACCGCTCTTATTGGACTAACCGTCGACGGAGCACACGCTAGAAGAGGAAAAGAATGTAAAACAAATTTGGATATGATATCTACACTCCACCGCCCTACGACCATGAAGATTTCACATATTAGAAAGCTAGAATAGAGACATGGTTCAGAATGGAATGAGATCTTAGGATTACGCTTGAGGAGCCATTTGAAATTCCAAAGGATAAGCACGGGAAGAAGCTTAGGCCTAGATATTGGAATCAAGAACAACAAGCACAATCAAAGGCAAATGACAAGGTAATTTGTACATTGATTAATATTTTGCCTAACCATGTTTTGAGTAGTGTCGGGGTATATAAGAATGCACGTGATCTATGGAAAAAGATAGAAGAAATCCATAAAAACCCTATACGAGGTCAATTAGTGGAAGAGCCCGAGGATGTGAGCTCAATAGCTCAAGAAGAGGAAGAAGAGAGTGAGGGATCATCAACCTCATCAAGAGAAGAAGAGGAGATGTCAAATTCAAAAATTGAGGGGGAGAAGAGACCCTCGTCAATGCCGGAACAAGAGGAAGCATCTACTTCATCCAAGGTTGAAGAAGAAGTCAACCTAGCCTCCACCTCCGCCAAAGCAAAGAAAAAGGACCACATCAAATGCTTTGGGTGCAATGTAAATGGGCACTATAAGGACAAGTGCCCACTAGGTAAAAAGGAGGTAAAATCTAAACTCATTTCAAATTCTCTTAAATCTAATATGGGTTGTAGGAATGGAGAAGCCCAAGAGAAAAGAAGAAAAATTTGATGCTTCACATGTGGAGAGCTAGGGTACTACCACACCAAGTGTCCAAGAAAAGGAGAGCTAAAGAAATTGGGACACTTGAGGAGATGGGAGAAAGAAGAAAGGAAGAAGCAAAGATCACATCAAGGAGGAAGTACAAGGGTAAGGGTGGTAATTCCTAACCCTAAATTAAAATATAATTCAAATTCAAGTTCTTCTATGCATGATAAAAATAGAGTTAATTATTAATCCATGCATGCTAGAATTAATGAAAATTGTCTACTTGTGCATAATTTTGGATTTAAGTATAATGATAGGAATAGGAGTAACAAGGTAGATCAAAATCCTAGGAAAAGCATGCATCATGATAGAATTAAGACCTTTATATCTAAGGATCAAGGCATTAACCCCAAGAAGGGGAGACACATGCCTAAGAAAATGGGTAAGTCTAGGAATGTCCAAAGTGGACATATGGACTTTAAGGTTAAAAACTTAGAAAGGGAGAATCAAGTCTTGAGGGCAAGGCTTGATAAATTAAAAAAGACCCTAGAAAGATTCAAGGTTGGATCCAAGGGTCTAGATATGGTGTTGGGTAGTTTAAAACCCAACTATGATAGATCGGGTTTGGGATACTGGTTTAAGACATCCAAGGCCAATGGAAAGAAATATGCTGGAGAAGCATATAATCATGGCAACAAGGAGAAGTCCAAGAATGGCAAGGGGGTGTCATTCAAAGGGAAAGAAAATGATTTAACCAAAGACAAGGTGTTTAAGGTTAAGAGAGTTCATTTGGTAGGCCAAGAATCACCGGGGGCTCACCGGTATGGTCTAGTGTGGATTGAGTCACCTAGGGAGGTGGCTGGGGCTAAGAGCTCAAGGGAGAGCTCTAGGAGCCTTTGGGGTTCATGGTAAATGGATCTCAGGAAATGGATTCTCTAGGAAGTCTAGGTGGACTAGGAAATGTGCCAAAAAGGGTTGGAAGACTTGGGTAAGCCTTAATCCTAGAGATTTGGCATAATAAAAGGAGTTTTAGGGAGAAAAAGGTGAAAATAGGAGTATATTTGATGAAATTAAGGTTTAATGTGTAAATACCATATATTTCAGTGCTAGAAATGAGTTGTGGTCAGAAATGAGAAGATATATCAAGGAAAGGCCACAATTAGGACTTTTGGGATGAGTGTAAGTGATATAATTTAGGAAGAGTTGAGTTTCATGCCAATCATGGGATCTGGAGTACATTTATTTGGAAACATATTTTTCCTAAGTAGGCATAGACTCCACAAATCTCCCCATGAAATCTCAGATTTTTTAGAGATTTGTGGAATTAACTAGGCATTACTGAAATTGGACTGAAACCCTAAAATTCAGGTATCAGTCGACTGCCCTGGGGGTAGTCGACTGATCTCAGCCCAAAATCATTCTGTGAGTTTTGCCAGTCGACTGCCTGATCCTAGGCTGAAATGAAAAAGGGTTATTGGCTGATCAGAAATTGCAAGATTAAAATCATACGAAAGTATCATGCTATCTTGTGAAATTTTATATCATGATTTGATATTATATGGGTTGAAAGTCATTGTATGTTATTAAATGATAAGTTTTTTGTGAATAAAAGGATATGGAAGTTTTCCATAAGGTATCTAGGATTAAGAAATAAAAATGGAAGAGTTAAGGACAATTCCATGTGTCAAAATATGATGGTTAACCTTCGTAGAAACATGGAATTACAAATAGATTTCCAAGTTGATACAAATGATCATTTTGAAGAAAATTAGAAGTTGTACCAAAAGTCAAGCACATTTGTATTTCTCATGGAACTATATTTTTCTAGGATAGGGTATATCCTAGCAAATGTACTTGCAAACTCTTAGAATTTTCAAGGTCTTGTTAAGTTCTTTTTGGCACTAGGGATAAGGTTGCTTGGGGCAATTCTTTAATGGGGTCCAAGGGGGAAGAACTTGGAAGTTGAGTTGGGTAGAACTTGACTTGGTGTAGTGTTAAGTTGGGTAGAACTTAACCTAGTTAAATTGAAAATTGAGAGAAGACATAGGTTGAGGGGGAGGTTGGCTCCTAGTTGCCTTAATTTTCATAGGAAATTTTGAGTTTTGTGTCTAACTTGGGAATGGTGATAGATACATGGTTAAAAGTATTTTTCCCATGTAGGTATAGATACCACAAAGTTCTCCACAAAATTTGAGAATTTTTGAAGATTTGTGGAATTAGTTATGCATTTCTAAATTTGGAGTCAGAAATATTGAAAAACTGATTTCCAGAGTATCATTCGACTGCTCTGGGGGGGAGTCGACTGGTCAGGGCTGGTGTTGGTATCCAGTAGCTGACTTGTGTCCAAGTGATGTAAAACAAGTATATAGGGGGTTAGTACACTGTGTTTAGGATCATTGGGGATTTAAAGAACCAATAATTGGGATATTATTGGTCTTTTTTATGTTAGGCAAAGGGGGAGTAGTGTTGAGTTTAATTTGGGAAATCAAACACATCTTTGCAAGAAACCCTAGGTTTAGGGGGAGCTAAGATTAAGGGAGAGCATGGTTGCTCCATTATTGGCATAAGGGGAACCTGGGAGGGGTTCACACACCTTTGCAAGAAACCCTAGGTTTAGGAGGAGCTAAGATTAAGGGGAAGCATGGTTGCTCCATTATTGGTGTAAGGGGAACCTGGGAGGGGTTCTTAAAAAGTCATTGTAAGTCCAATGTAGGGGAGCTTTGGAGAAGCTTTAAAAAGCTCGTTTTGGTGAAAATCCTAACTTAGAGGGTTAGGTGTGGGATGCCTTGGGATAGGATCTAGTTTGCATTGCATATGCATTGGCGATGTAAGCCCAAGATGGAGTCTTGGCAGTGTAAGTCCAAATGTTTGTTTAGCATTGTTTTTGCTATTCTATTACTATATGTTTTCCCTAACTTAAACGTATTGTCAAACATCAAAAAGGGGGAGATTGTTGAGGCAATCTATGGTCCACAGTGACCATGAGTTTTGATGTTTGGGTAAAGGGTTTAAGTTAGATTTTTCCTTGTGATCTAATATGTGTATGTTGAGTATGCAGGATGTGCAGGTTACACATATGGACTTGGCTGGACGACTTCAGTATGGTGAAGGGTTGCATGGAGACAAACTGGAGGCTTGTGTGCACCCGAGGGACCTTGGTATAGCAGGGATGATGAGCCGAGGGGTGCGGACTTAGAGGCATACGTGAAGGATGGCATGGAGACAAGCTGGAGGCTTGTGTGCATCCGAGGGATGAGGGTCGAAGATGAAGAGGGCGTGAAGGCAATAGTCAAGGTTGCTGGTGAAGAGTCAGCAAGTCATGAAGGGACAAGAGCTGAGGGAGGAGGACTCCAAGGGCAAGCCAGGAAGTGGACTTCAAAGCGCACACACGAAGGGTGGCATGGAAGCAAGTCAAGGACTTGCGTGCGCATCCGAGGAAGGATAGCCGGTGGAAGAGGACTTCAAGGGGTAAGCCAAGAGAGTGGACCTGAAGGTGCGCGTGGAGGAGGGTCATGAGAGTGAGTAGGAGTGTGTTTGTAAGCTGGGCAGTCGACTGGGAATATAACAGTCGACTGCTAGCGAACACAAAAACTCACAGAAGAGTTTTGACCCTGGACCAGTCGACTGCTCTGGGAGCTGTCGACTGGTGTGTAGCTGGATTCGAACGTTGGGGTTGTCAACGATCGAATCTGAGTGGGGGCAGTTGACTGCCCTAGGAGCAGTCGACTGCCATTGAGGGTTTCCAGCCCGAGTTCTATTTAAAGAGAACTCGGTTTGGGCTGGGGGCTTAGGCAAAATCTGCTTGGGTATAGTAGATTAGTAGCATTTGGTGCTTAGGTCGTGTCAAGGTGTTGTGGCGAGGTTTCTCCACCCACAAGGAGCGACAAAGGCTAGCCGGAGGTTATCCGGGGAGTGATCCACCGACGAATTCTTGGATTAGTCTCCCTTAGGGGGTGGATACCAAGTAAATCTTCCTGTTAGCATTGTTCTTTCATTGTTAGTTTCATTTTTATTGTATATTCCGCTTGCGCAACTAACTGTGTAGGAAGAAATGATTCAAAAAGTGCTATTCACCCCATCTAGTAACCGGATCGATCTAACAGAGTCAAGGTACATATATTGACAAAATGTTGAGTAGATTTAGCATGCAAGACTCCAAGAGAGGAATTTTGCCAGTGTCACAAGGTGTACATCTCTCTATGGCTGTGTCCAAGACACAAGAGGAGAGAAGTAGAATGGGCAAGATACCTTATGCTTCGACTATAGGGTCCATAATGTATGCTATGATATGCACTCGATCAGATGTCCCGTATGTTTTAAGCATGACAAGTAGATATCAATCAGATCCTGGAGAGGGTCATTGGACTGCAGTAAAGACTATTCTCATGTATCTTAGAAGAACAAAGAACATGTTCTTAGTTTTCAGAGGAGATGAGGAATTGGTCATTAGAGGATATACTAACGCTAGTTTCCAAATAGATCGGGATGATCTGAAGTCCCAATAGGGATATGTGTTTTGTTTGAATGGTGCAGTTGTTTACTGGAGGAGCTCTAAACAGGAGACAGTTGCAGATTCAACAACTGAGTTTGAGTAGATAGCAGCTTCAAAGGCAGCAAAGGAAGTTGTGTGGATCAAGAACTTTATAGAGGAGCTTGAAGTAGTTCCTATCATTGTTGATCCAATTGTGTTATACTGTGACAATAATGTGGCCATAGCACAGGCAAAGGAGCCAAGGTCTCACCAAAGATCCAAGCATGTGCTAAAGAAGTATCGCCTCCTCAGAGAGATTGTTCAGAGGGGTGACGTGTTGGTTAGTAGAGTAGATACTATCGAGAACATCGCAGGCCCACTCACAAAGGTCTTACCTCTACAGAAACATGAGACTCATGTGAGGAGCCTAGGACTGAGAGTCCATAGTGTTTGGCAATAGTACAAGTGGGAGATTGTTAGTGTGTGCACTTATGTGCCAAGACACTTTTATGTGTTTATGGATAATTATTTTAATAAAGGTAAGTATTTGACGTTAATCATTTACTTTTCTATACGTATATGATTAATGATAAAGTCCCATAGATTAATAGTTATATTATTCTGGAAATAGTCCTTGATCAGATAGATATCCAGAGGGGACATAAATATCTAGATCAATGCTGAGTATGACTAGGTTAAGATAGACCGAGGGATGGATATCCAAGTTATACTTGGGGTGCCTTGAGTTTAGAGGTACACTGGACACAATCCACTTAAGAGAACACCACATATTAAGCATTATTGGTCGTTCGTCTTAATAAACGAGTGTAACTGATCTTTTGACTTGAGTCCTGTTGGAGCAATCGGCCCTAAGATGGTCCGGAGTGACCATAGGTTTTGATGTTTGGGCAAAAGGTTTAAGTTAGGTTTTCCCTTGTCTACTTATATGTGTATGTTGAGTGTGCAGGTTGTACAGGTTACACATATGGNNCGAGAAATCAGCCCGAATCCTATTTAAAGAGGACTTCGTGGTGGCTGAGTTTCTTGAACGAAACTTGCTTGGATAGGCAAGTTAGTAGTCTTGTATACTCAGGAAGTGTCCTTGGTGTTGTGGCGAGGTTTCTCCACCCACAAGGAGCAACGAGTTCTAGCGGGGTTATCCGGGGTTTGATCCACCGACGGATTGTTGGATTAGTCACCCGACCGGGGTGGATACCAACTAAAATCGCCATGTTAGTATTGGTTAGTGATTTTATTATTATTTTACTATTATTTCCACTGTGCAAACTAATCGTGTAGGAACAAGAATTCGGCGAAACGCTATTCACCCCCCCCTCTAGCGTACGACATCGATCTTACAATTGGTATCAGAGCAAGGACTGCTCTTGATCGGACTAACCGCCGAGAGAGTACACACTAGAGGAGAAGAAACAATGGAAGATAAGTTGGGCGACAACATCTACACCCCACCGCCCTACGACAATGAGGATTTCGACTATTGGCGGGCGAGGATGAAGAATTGGCTTAGTATGGAGTGGGAGTGCATGGTCATGCTAGAAGAGCCCTTCAAAGTTACAAAGGACAAGCATGGAAAGAAGCTTCGTCCTAGATATTGGACTCAAGAGCAACAAGACTACTCTAGGACAAACAAGAAGGTAATAGATGTATTAATTGATGTTCTGCCTAACAATGTTTTGAGTATTGTAGGGAATTATAAAAATGCACACGAATTATGGACCAAGTTGGTGGAATATCACAAGAACCCTACACAAACTCAAGGAGTAGATGAACCCGAGGAAGTGAGCTCAATAGCTCAAGAGGAGGAAGAAGTGTCCACATCCTCAAGTGAAGAAGAAAGTGAGAGGTCATCCACCTCATCTAGAGAAGAGGAGGAGGTCACCACCTCAAGGATTGAGGGGGAGGAGAGACCCTCACCTACACATGATCAAGAGGAAGCTTCCACATCATCCGAGGTTGAAGAAGAAGAAGTCAACCTAGTCTCCACCACCATCTCCACCTCCACCAAAGCCAAGAGAAAGGACCACATTACATGCTTTGGGTGTAATGAAAAGGGGCACTACAAGGACAAGTGCCCGAAAGGTAAAAAGGAGATAAAATCTACACTTATTTCAAGTTCTTAAAACTCTAACATAAAGTGTAGGATTGGAGAAACCCAAGAGAAGAAGAGGAGGATTCGATGCTTCACGTGTGGTGAGCTAGGGCACTACCACATCAAGTGCCCAAGGAAGAAAGAGCTAAAGAAAATGGAGCACCTAAGGAGATGGGAAAAAGAAGAAAGAAAGAAGAGAAGAAGCCCACATCAAGGAGGGACTACAAGGGTAAGGGAGGTAATTCCTAACCCTAGATTAAATTGTCATTCATATTTAAGTTCCTCCATGAATGCTAAGAATCATGCCAATTATCCATCCATGAATATTAGAAATAATGCAAATCATTCATCCATGCATGCTAGATTTCATGAAAATTATCTTTTTGTGCATAACCATGGTTTTAAATATCATGATAGGAATAAGGATAACAAGGTAGATACATATCCTAAGAAAAGCATGCATCATGGTAAACCTAAGACCTGTGTATCCAAGGCTAAAGGCATTAACCCCAAGGGAGGGAAACAAATGCCTAAGAAAATGAGTAGTTCTAGGAATGCTCAAAGTGGTCATATGGATTACAAGGTTAAAGGTCTAGAGAAGGAAAATCAAGCCTTGAGGGCAAGACTTGATACATTAGAAAAAACCCTAGAAAGATTCACGGTTGGATCTAAGGGCTTAGACATGGTGTTGGGTAGCATAAAACCCAACTATGATAGGTCGAGATTGGGGTACCGATCTAAGACCTCCAAGGGCAATGGAAAGAAGTATGCTGGGAAAGCATACAATCTTAGTAAGGAGGGAAGGTCCAAGGATAGCAAGGGGATGCCATCCAAAGGTAGAAAGGGTGACTTAACCAAGGACAACGTGTCCAAGGTTAAGAAAGCTCACTTTAAAGGCCAAGAGTCATAGGTGGCACACCGGTGTAGCTTAGTATGGATCGAGTCACCTAGGGAGGTGGCTAAGGCTAAGAGCTCGAGGGGGAGCTCTAGGAACCTTTGGGGTCCATGGTAAATGGATCTCAAAAGTTTCTCCCTTAGGAAATTAGGTGAAATGTGCCAAAAAGGGTTAGGAGACTTGGGTAAGTCTTAATCCTAGGTTTTGGCACACTAAAAGGGGATTTAGGGAGAAAAAAAGTGAAAATGGTATTATAATTGAAAGAAATTGTGTTTAATTTGAAAATACCATGTAATTTGATGCTACTAATGGATTATGAATGAGTATGGGAAGAAGCATCAAGGTAAGGTCCAAATTAGAACTTTGAGCTAAGGTTTTAATGATACACTTTAGAAAGAATAGGATTTCGTGCCAATCTTGGGATCCGGAGTACATTTATTTGGAAACGTATTTTTCCCAAGTAGACATTGGCTTCATAAATCTCCCCAGAAAACCTGAAATTTCAGGTATCAGCCGACTGCCCCATGGGCAGTCGACTGGTATCGAGCACAGAAACATTCTGTGAGTTTTGGGAGTCGACTGCCCCAGGGGCAGTCGACTGGTCCATAGGCTGAAATGGAAAATGAGAATGTTGGCTAATCAGAAATTGCAAATTTGGTTATGGGATATGGTTTAGAATTAAAATTCTTGGTTATGATTTCACATTCCTTGAATAAAGTGTTAACCCATGATTTGATAAGAATGTAGTGGATATCTTGAAATTCAAGAAGTTTAATAAGTCTCCCTAGGTATCTAAGATGCAGAAGTCAAAGGGAAAAATTGAGGACAATTCCATATCATTTTATAATGATAAACCTTGGCAAACACATGGAAGTATACATGAATTTCAAAATTAATACAAAATGCCAAATCATTAAGGAAATTAGATTGTACCAAAAGTCAAGCACACTTTATATTTTCATGATATCATATCTTTCTTGGATAGAGTATATCTTAGCAAATGTGCTTGCAAATCTTTTAGAGTTTTTAGACTTTTGTTGAGTTCTTTTTGTCACTTAGGGAAAGATTGCCTCGGGCAATGGTATAAGAGTGTCAAAGGGGAAAGAACTCGGGTGTTGGGTTGTGTATGACTCAATGTGGTGTCTAGGAGGTTAAGTTGGGTAGAACTTAACTTGAGAAAAATGAAAATTGGGAGAAGGCATAGGTAAAGGGGGAGGTTGCCTCCTAGTTGCCTTGATTTTCATTTTGAAATTTTTGGGTTTTGTGTCAAACATGGGAATGGTGATAGATACATGGGTAGATGTATTTTTTCCAAATAGGTATAGGTTTCACAAAGTTGTCCACGAAGTTTGGAAATTTTTGGAAATTTGTGGAATTTCTGGCGCGTTTCTGAAATTCGGCCAGAAAAATCAGATTTTAGGCGTATCAGTCGACTGACACTGTTGCCAATCGACTGCCAGAGGCTGATTTGGGTATCAGCAGCTGGTTTGGGGTCCAAATGACAAGGAACATGTGTATGGGGGTCTAGTACACTGTGTTTATGTAACGCCCGCCTTTTCCCACACCTTACGGTGTGGCGAGAGACGGCGTTACGCTAACATACATAAGCATGGGAACATCGTAATGCAGCGGAAACATTTAAAATCTTTATACATATATGCACTTAACTCTTGAATCATGAATACATGTCTTAACCATTCATCCTAAACATGGTAACATGGGATCTTAGCGTATTAACATCATACTTAGCATCATGACATAAAATCACATGAGTCATCCATTAGGCAACATAAATAACAAGTGTATATTTTTCTTTCTGCCATGTCACTGCCACACACACACTCTTGCCCCTCCTGCTGCTTCACTTAATAACCTCTTGCTTGATCTGCGGTATAAGAAAATAAGACTATAAGCACATAGGCTTAGTAAGACCCTTTCCTACTCACTAAAAATCATACATCACATAAAACATAAACATATGAAACATTTGACATATCATAATTCTGAACATAAAATATAAGTCTATTCTTAGCATAAAACACAACCATATTCTTAACATAAACCATAAGCATATGAGCATTTAACATAGCATGATTCTTGGCATAAAAACATAAGCATAAAACATACTTATCATGGCATAATTCTTAACATAAACATAATCATAAACATACTTATCATGGCATAATTCTTAACATGAACATAAGAATAAACATACTTATCATGACATAATTCTTATCATGAACATAAGCATAAACATACTTATCATGGCTTCATTCTTAACATGAACATAAACATAAACATACTTATCATGGCATCATTCTTAACATGAACATAAACATAGACATACTTATCATGGAATAATGCATAACATGAATGAATGCATGAGTCAAATGCATATATCATAAGGATGCTTAATTTGAAAACCATAATTATAAATCTTTAAACATAATCGTAACATCATTGGGGGTCCCCGGCTTGTACCACATACATACATCATAAGCGCGCATCCCTAAGTAAATACGAGGTAGCTAGCCTCGACCTACTAGGGTAGGAACAACTACGGTAGTTCCAAAAACCGAGGCGTTCTTAAGGTGCCCATCCCTGTTGGACAGCTGCGGTAGTCCCAGAACCGTGGACAACTTCGGTAGTCCAGAACCGGGGCGTTCTTAAGGTGCCCATCCCTTGGACCCTTACTTCGGTCCGATACAAGCCCATTCATAAAAATAAAATACTTCACATGCTTCATCATTCATAGAACATTCTTAGCATAAACATAATCTTGTTTCATGAAACTTGACATAAGAATAGGAACAGCTGCGGTAGTTCCAGAACCGTGGACAGCTACGGTAGTCCAGAACCGAAGCATTCTTAAGGTGCCCATCCCTTAGCATGACATAAACATACTTGACATTTCATCATTCATACTTAACATCATGATGCCTTAAAGGCATGAACATTCATCATCATTCATTGTCTTCATTCATAAGGTATGTCATGCATACATCATTTTGTCTTAGAGCCATGATCCTCATTTTTATTCATCATCTTCATTCTTAAACATGGCATACGTACATATCATTCATAAGGCATGGCACACATACATATCATTCATAAAGTATGACATACATACATATCATTCATAAGCATGACATACATACATAATTAGCACCTTAATTCATAAAGCATGCATGATCATGGTACATAGGAAAACATGCATAGATCTTTTCATACATGATACATATTCCCTAGGTTCATGGCACATGGTCTAAACATTTATGAATAATCATAGCACATGACCTAACATACAAAGTCATAATACATCATACATGAAGCTAGGATTCTAGGTAACCTAGAAATTCTTACAACGTGCTTAAACATGTACATACATCATAGTAACCTATAAACACGTATCCTTGAGACCTTAACCCAACCCAAACCCTAAACCTTGGAGTTGGCCGAAAGTTCCAAGGAGGAGGCTCCATCATTCAATCCACATGAAAGGTTCCATGGTTAAAAGAAAACTCATACATCACATACAAAGCCCTAGGAAGCCACTATACCCCATAATTGGAACCAACCCTAATTTTCTTGCCCTAGAAATGCTCTTGGTCGAAACCCTAAAGAGCCAAAAGTCCATGGGAAAAATTCATATAAAACACAATTAATATCCATTAGATCATAGAGGAACCATATAATCATGCTTGAAGGGTTAAATCAAATTCTCATCATGGTATTGAAGAGGTGGCCGAAACTTTTGGGAGACTCAAGTCCATGGAAAAATTCATATAACTCATCATTCATATTCTATTTATCATGGAAAAACATTGGGAAACATTAGTGAAGTTTTAACATCATCTAAACCTTGGATCATACCTTGGCTGAAACCCTTAAGAAGCCCTAACCAGATTTCTTCACATATATTCCAAACAATTTCTTATATCATGAAAACAACTTGAAAACTATTATGCCACAGGTGAGAAGGTCTTACCTTTCTTTTTCTTGGTTATAAACCTTGAATATATAAATAAAAGAAAACCTTCTTGATCCTAGAACTCTCCTTAGCCTTTGTAGCCTTGTAGAAAGTCTTGGATCTTCAAGATGGAGTCTTCTTGTGAAGCTTTTCTAAGGGAGAATCCCCTTGGTGATTTTCGACAAGAAGAAGGAGGAGGAGGGAGATGGGATTTCGGTGGGGGTGGAGGAAGGAGGAAGGAGGAAGAAGAGATCTATTTATAATGCCCTTTTGTCTCTTCACAAGTGCCTTTTCATCTTCTTCACATGGTGACTCTTCACTTCCATAAGCCTTAACTAAAATCTACTTCATTCTCTACTAGCACTCCCTTGCTAGGTGAATTGGTTAGTGCATGCATGGTGTTACACTAGGTCTAAGGTTCAATCTTTGGTGCATGCACTTTATTTTTATTTTTATTTTATTTTTCTTTTAATTTCGGTAATGCCCCCTAAGGCCTATCAATAGCCATGCTAATATTCCTAATTAAAACTCATTTCTATTTATATTAAATTCTACCTAAAATCCACTAATAACCATGGTACTAGAAAACCCCATGTAAAGCCCATTAGCACTTAGCTTCTTATTCTATATCGAAAATCATGGATCATCATGCTACGATTTATACTAGTGTCCCTATGTTCCTCGAGAATCTTTCTAGGCATGGTCAATATTTTTAAAGAAAATATTGAGATAATTTTCTGGATCGTTACAGTTTAGGGTCATTGGGAATTTAAAGAACCAATAATTGGGTAATTATTGGGTGCTTTTTGATGTATGGCAAAGGGGGAGAAATATTGTGTTTAAGTGGGAAACCAATACCTTTGCTAGAAAGAAACCCTAGGTTTAGGGAGAGCTAAGTTTGAGGGGGATCTTGGGAGAAGCTTTAAAAAGCCCGGTTTGGTAGAAAATCCTAACTTGGTGGGTTAGGTGGGAAAAGTCCTAGCTTGGAGGGCTAGGTGTTGGAAAATCCTAACTTGGAGGGTTAGGTGGTAAAAGTCCTAGCTTTGAGGGCTAGGTGTTGAAAAATCCTAACTTGGAGGGTTAGGTGATAAAAATCCTAGCTTGGAGGGCTAGGTGTGGGAAAATCCTAACTTGGAGGGTTAAGTGGTGAAAATCCTAGCTTGGAGGGCTAGGTGTAAAATTCCTAACTTAGAGGGTTAGGTGTGGGATGCCTTGGGATAGGATCCAGTTATGCATTGCATATGCATTCATTTAGCATGGTTTTTGCTATTTACTACTATCTTGCTTTCCTAACTTAAACGGATTGTCAAACATCAAAAAGGGGGAGATTGTTGGAGCAATCGACCCTAAGATGGTCCGGAGTGACCATAGGTTTTGATGTTTGGGCAAAGGGTTTAAGTTAGGTTTTCCCTTGTGTACTTATATGTGTATGTTGAGTGTGCAGGTTGTACAAGTTACACATATGAACTTGACTGGACGGCCTCGGTATGGTGAAGGGTGGCATGGAGACAAGCTGGAGGCTTGTGTGCGCACCTGAGGGACCTTGGCGAGCAGGGATGATGAGCTGATGGGCGCGGACTTCGAGGCATGCGTGAAAGATGGCATGGAGGCAAGCTGGAGGCTTGTGTGCATCCGAGGGACGGGAGCCGAAGATGAAGAGGGCGCGAAAGCAACAGTCGAGGCTGCGGAGGAGGAGTCAGTCAAGTCGTGAGGGTTGAGTGTTGTGTGAATGTACTCGGGAAGGGTTTCAGCTAGAGACCAGTCGACTGCCCTGGGGGCAGTCGACTGGTAGGAGGCTGGTGAGCTGGCAAATATGAACGTTGGGAGTGTCAACGGTCGAATTTGGCTGGCACCAGTCGACTGCCCTGGGGGCAGTCGACTGGTAGCGAGAAATCAGCCTCGAATCCTATTTAAAGAGGACTTCATGGTGGCTGAGTTTCTTGACGAAACTTGCTTGGATAGGGCAAGTTAGTAGTCTTGTATACTCAGGAAGTGTCCTTGGTGTTGTGGCGAAGTTTCTCCACCCACAAGGAGCGACGAGGTCTAGCCGGGCGTTATCCGGGGTTTGATCCATCGACGGATTGTTGGATTAGTCACCCGACCGGGGTGGATACCAACTAAAATCGTCATGTTAGCATTGGTTAGTGATTTTATTATTGTTTTACTATTATTTCCGCTGTGCAAACTAACCGTGTAGGAACAAGAATTCGGCAAAATGCTATTCACCCCCCTCTAGCATACGGCATCGATCTTACAAGTCCTTCATATATTCTATGTGTGGAGTTATGCACTTTGATACTGTTAAAAGAAATCTTTAATCGGATTGTGATTAATATGATAGTTGGGTATATGATAAAACGTAGAGAGAATAGTGTTGAGTCAATAGAGGATTCATCGCTCTCTTGGATTAAGGCGTTAACATCCTCGCCGCTTAATAGATATATTAGTGACTCAAAATTCATGGCCATGGGAGGAATGATTATCATTCAAGATGAGTCTATTATATCTTGGAAATCAAGTAAAATAATTATTTTGGTGATGATGCATAGTGCACCGATTAAGATATAGGGTAAAGATGAAGAGATTAAATTACATAGTAATCAATTCATGGTGGTTTTAGTTTATAACTAATATTCTATCACGTTGGGTGGCTAAAAACTATTGCTAGATGGTTACCTTAGTCTGTGTATGGATTCACAATATCATCATGTATAGAACCTAGATGGTCGCACACATAGTACATAGACATGAACAGTATCTATAATTGATCATTTTAGTGGATACTAAAATTAATTAATTTATTATTTCGGAATAAGAATTAATTGGATTATTAATTATTTCTGAAATATCGGAAGTTAGAAGGGATCAAGATCAAATATGGATTTATTTGATTTAGAGAAGAGAGAGTGGAATTTATCTTTTATTCTCTTTGGAGAATTTGAAGAGTCACAATTATGATGACAATAATGGAGAAGATAAAGAGTCACTATTAATGATTATTAATGAAGAATTTAAATAGTCGAAATTATGATAATTAATGGAGAAGATGAAAAGTCATGTCTCTTCATCTTCCTTGGAGGCTATATATAGCCACCCTTGGAAGAAGCTAGAAAACACTTCTCCTTTGTCTTTCTTGTACGAGCTCTCTCCAACTCTCCCAGGAAGCCTTCAGTAACCTACTCCTTCTTTGATCGGAGACACATCTTCAGATATGTAATAATTTCGAAAGTATTCTGTCGATCCAAATTGCTAGCACTTAATGGATCATCTAGTTCGTGATCTAGTGCGCGTGGATACCACTAGAGGAGTCACACGTGGGGCTCTCATCTGTTTGCGACATCATTCACAAATAAATAAAGGATTACGAGGTATGTTTTTAATTTATGCTAGATTTCATATCATTTTGTTTAAAACTATATATACCACGAAAAGATTCATGATTTATGAGAAAATTTTGCTTTATTATAAATATTCCTGGCATTTCTTGAACCCGATCAACCCAATTGAAAATCTCTTGGATACAAGAGGGAACTTAAATTCTACAACTCAGAGGTATTATTATTGTTTGTTTTGAATTTATTTTGTTTTTGGTTTATAATTGAATCATATTTAAGTTGCGATACTTGTTCTAAGAACTGTATGGCTTTTAATTAACAACCTATTTCTATTTAGTTTGAAAAATTATTCCAAGTTATTGGATATAGTTGTAATGAGTTGTGGAATCTAGTAATTGGCAGCTCTTCTCATATTAAAAAAAAAACCAACTTGATTATTTTTTTAATTTTCAGATTATTAAGTCTCTAATTTTAAAGACAGAGTTATTTTTACATAATTTGTAGATGAGATTGTGATCCTTGTTTGCTAATGTTTTTTTTAATAATTATGAAATCAGTTAAATTTTGCTCTTCGTGAAGTTAAAATAGGTCAGTTATCTTGGTGTGTGTAGATACATAAGGCTGCATTTGCTTTTCATGTAATTAAATCAGCAATTTACCAAAGAGCATACCTAACAATCGGAAATTACCAAAGGGCGTCCCATAGTTTCTATTTTACCAAAGGGCGCAGCCATTTAAGTGAACTTCCTATTATACCCTTGGCGCCACAAAATGCCTTTTCCATTCCCATTTTTGAGACATCCGAACCACTTTTGACTGTAAAATAATAATTTGTGGTTCGGATGGGCATGCAGTGGAAATTTTCTCAGGCTATAAATATTTTACTACCTTGCACAAGTCGAATCAATACGAGGGTACGTATATATTTCGACCTTGCACAACATCAATTCATCACCAAGCCAGGGGAGGAAGATAGGTGGTGAAGGAGAAAAAGCAAGCAACAGATTGGTATCAAATACAAATAGTAATGTACGTATGATTGTCCTCTTTGATATGGTATCAGACCTAGTTTTATACTTATCAACTCTTTCTACAATTTGTATGTTTGGAGGAGACTAAGGGTGATATGCTTTACATAATAAGGGCTCTCTGAAATTTGTTAAACTTAAGATAAATAAATGCTTAAATTCAACCTAGGGAAATTATATTACCATTTGAGGCCCTAGGAGGGCCTGAAATTATAGGATTTCAGTCTATGGGAGTGCAGTATATCATTAGATTTCAGGCCCTCGAAGGGCCTTAGATATAGTGATTTGAGGCCCTATGAGGGCCTGAAATCAAAATATTTCAGGATTTTGAAGGGCCTGAAATATACTGATTTCAGGCCCTGTGAGGGCCTGAAATCATTATATATCAGGCCCTCAGAGGGCCTGAAATATACTGATTCCAGGCCCTATGAGGGCTTGAAATCATTAAATTTCAGACCCTCAGAGGGCCTGAAATATACTGATATCAGGCCCTGTGAGAGCCTGAAATTTAATGATTTCAAGCCCTCACAGGGCCTGAAATACAGTGGAAATTTCAGGCCCTCTGAGGGGCTGAATCAAAATATTTCAGGCCTTCGAAGGGCCAGAAATATACTGATTTCAGACCCTGTGAGGGCCTGAAATCATTATATATCAGGCCCTCTGAGGGCCTGAATCAAAATATTTCAGGCCTTCGAAGGGCCTGAAATATACTAATTCAGACCCTGTGAGGGCCTGAAATCATTATATATCAGGCCCTCAGAGGGCCTGAAATATACTAAAATCAGTATATTTCAGGCCCTATGAGGGCCTAAAATCAAAATATTTCAGGCCCTTACAGGGCCTGAATCAGTATATTTCACGCCCTCTGAGGGCCTGAAATCAAAATATTTCAGGCCCTCACAGGGGCTGAATCAGTATATTTCAGGCCCTCTGAGGGCCCGAAATCATTATATTTCAGGCCCTCACAGGGCCTGAAATCAAAATATTTCAGGCCCTGTAGGGGCCTGAAATCAAAATAGTGAAGGGCCTCAGGCCTTTGTATGTCCTTGATATATGATATTCAAAGTTTACAAAATATAATTATAATTTATTTTTCAGGGATGATAATGTTTTTGACGAAATTCTATCCGAGATATGGAATACTCTTGATGATAATGCTGTCACGGGGAATGGATCAGAAATTACAAGGAATTTGACAATTGATCTAAATGAAGAAGCAACTAATCTAGAAGGTGAGGGTTTGAATTCTTTTACAAGAGTTGTTCAATTTTTTGAGCCAAATGGGAGTGGGGAGGAAGGAATTGAAATCCAGAATGCATATGAATTAGAACCCATTACAAGTGTGCTTGAATTCCAAGCCGATGATATGCAGATTGAGCAATATGAATTCCCCCGGATCAGTACAGTGACTTAGAGGAGGAGTTTCCATTAGCTGAAGATCCTTATATTTTAAATTCTCGATTGCTTGCTGGGCCAATTGTAGAGGTAGAGGCAAGAGATGAGCATGAATTTTTTGTGGGGCAGATATTTCCATCTAGAGAAGAATTCAAGAATGCACTTGTCAAACATGCCATGGTTAAGCATATGAGATATAACCCAGTTGACACCCGAAAAAATAGAGTTAAAGCAGTGTGCTTCAACCAACCATGTACATGGAGAGTAGTAGCAAGAGGGGAAGTAGAGTTCACTATTACAAAATATATAAAGGAACACCAATGTGAAAGTGTTAGGGAAAGTGCTGATCATCATGCATGCTCTTCATCATTTGTTGCTTCTTTTGTTGAAGAGCAATTTCTTCATAATGAACAATACAAGTCAAGTATGATTATATTAGATATTAAAGCTAGATTTAGAGTGACCATATCATACAGAAAAGCATACATAGCTAGGGAGAAAGCATTGAAAAAGGTTGTTGGAGATTATGATGAGGCTTACAGAGATCTTCCACAATATCTGCGTGAGTTAAGAGCTAGAGATCCTGAAACGTATATGGCACTATGCAGGAATGGTGACAATAGGTTCCAGCGGTGTTTTTGGGCTTTTGGTGCTTGTCGAAGGGTGTTCAGGTCTTATTTGTATAGACTTATCGAAATTGATGTCACACATCTAAGAGGAAAGTATCTGGGAGTAATGTTGATTGCAACGACGATTGATGGTAATGACAATGTTCTCCCAGTTGCCTTTGCAATAGCTGAAGTTGAATGTGGGTCTGCATAGGAGTGGTTTTTGGAGCATACAAAGAGGTTCTTTGCTGTCGATGGCCACTCAATCACCATAGTATCATATAGACATCGGGGCATTATATCAGCAGTTAGAAAAGTCTACACAAACGCGCATCATGCCTTTTGTTGCCACCACATGTGTTGTAATATGGTAACTGATACAGGAAGTAGAGCTGCTGTAGGTTTGTTTTGGGCAGCAGCACGAGCCAACACAACACTCCAATATGATATGATAATGCAGACAATGCTTGAAAAACATCCAGTTGCTCATAAGTGGCTTCAGAACATTGACCCTAAAAGGTGGGCAAATGCACATTTTACAGGAAGAAGGTACAGAATGCTTACCACGAATTGTGTGGAGAGCTTAAATGCTTTGTTCAAGTCTACACGTGAGCTTCCCATAAATAGGTTAATTGATAATACAAGAAGAAAAGTTGCTCAATGGTTCTATAACCGTAGAGAGGAAGTTTCCAAATGGCATGTTGCTTTGACACCTAATGCTACAAAAGAAATGGATTCAAGGAGAGAAAAAGCAAGAGCTTATAAGGTTCACCCTTACTCTCAATCAGAAATGGAAGTAGAAACATGGGGCACTTCATACATTGTTGATTTGGAAAAAAAAAGTTTTGTCATTGTGGGGAGATTCAAATTTCAGGACTTCCTTGCTCACATGCTATTGCCGTAATCATTCACAGGAACATGGATACACTCCCATATTGTGAGCATTATTTTTATTCTGAAACTTAGAAGTGGGTTTACATGGATCGTATTTTCCCTTGTAGAGGCAAGCAGTTTTGGTCTACTGGAGTAAACGACATTACAGTTCTATGTCCCCGTAGCCTTGTGCAGCCTGGTAGACGAAAGAAGGCACGGATTGAGTCCAGACACAATGGCGAGGTGAAACTAAAATGCAGCCGGTGCAAACAACTTAGTTATAATAAAAGGACATGTAGAATGCCGCCAGCCCCAAGGTCTTAAGTTAATTGGTATATGTAGTGACCCAATATTCTGATTGAAGTGTATAATTTGTATGGAGGAGAACTGAATGTATATATTTTGTATATTGTACAGCTATAGTATTGTCAAAAAAATAGTAGTTGTTAATGTTGTCACTTGAAGAAGTATTTCAATATTATGATACATTTCTTCTTGTGTTAATTTATGTAAGCAGAAATGATCAGTTGGGAAGGTCTCAGATTTGTAAACCCACAATAATGTTATTTCAGGTCTTGAAGTCCTGAAGTTCTATGGTTTGTGAATATCTGTCATTTGAGACCCTCTGTTTGTTTGCTTTGTTGATTCATTGTTCTGTGCCAACTGATAGTGTATTAACACGTAATTGATAATCATTAGGACTATGTTTGGGGACCAAAAATTCCATCTCCTAGCTATCTAAAATCTAACTACTGGTAATGAGTTTAGAGAAATCAAAATTTCATAGGTCCATGAAACAAACCTCCTGCTGTGCCAAATTTTGAAAATATGAGATAATGATGTGGATGGAATTAAATTGTCGTATGCAATGTGTATGTAGGTACTCTCCTTCTATGTTTAATATTAAAAATAATTTCACATCATGCATATTTATATAAAATATTTAAATATTCTATTATTGAATTAATTGAAATCTGAAATGAGATTATTGTTTCAGGCCCTACGTGGGCCTGAACATGATTGTTTCAGGCCTAGCTTGGGCCTGAAATGGAATTATTTCAGGCCCAACGTGGGCTTGAAATATTCTAATTTCAGGCCCACGTTGGGCCTGAATGGGAATATTTCAGGCCCATTCAGGCCCACGCTGGGCCTGAAATAATAAAATTTCAGGCCCAACTTGGGCCTGAAATGAAAAATTTCAAGCCCAGCGTGGGCCTGAAATAATATCATTTCAGGCCCACATTGGGCCTGAAATAATCTCAATTCAGGCCCACGTTGGGCCTGAAGTAATCTCATTTCAGGCCCAACGTGGGCTTCGATTTAAAAATAGGATAGAGGAAAAGTAATGTTCATTAACAAGGATCCAACATACATTATAACTACAAGCATATATTGTTTGTCATTAAACTTACAATATGCAATTGAATAAATTTTTTTTAGGCCCTGGGTGGCTTTCCTAAAATGCTTTAGTTTCAGGCCCACCGTGGTCATAAATTCAAATGATTATAGCAAAAGCAAGGTTAAATATTACTGATGGTTCGACAACAATTATAGATTACAGATCATATATGAGACAAAAACATTGATCGAAAGCAAAGTTTCATTGATTTGAAAAGGACTACATAGATTGTATAATTACAAATATACAATGTTTGTGATCACAATTACATTTGAATAGTATCACAATTACATTTGCATAGTTTCACTGATATACTATTTACAGATTTAGTTTCCACCACTTGTCTCTCATTATTTTATATCCCACCTAAAATCGATAAATTTTCATTTGCTTTTGGATGAAATCAGTAGGTCTCTGGAAAACCAGACTTTTAGCATACCGCATCATGAAAAATGCATAATCCAACTTGAAAAACCAATATTGACATTGTTGTCATCTAATAAATTCAACCATGAAATCAATTGTTATTTTTAACAAAAATAAACATCCTCTTACGATCTTGTTTGGGTCGGTCCTTCGACAACAATTTTATTAAACTCTGTCCCAGCTATAGAAGGCAATCCTTTATTCCAAATCTTGTAATATGACCAGTTCAAATTTTTGAAAAATGCCACCTACACAGATATGACATTAGTAACAATTATATTGGTCTGAAACTGTTTGTTGAGGTATATCTATGAAATAGAAAACTTACAGTTTTTTCAAATTGGGCAGTGTACCCTTCTGTGGCGTCGAGAGAATTATAATGATGGATATTACCTTCCACGAAGTCAATAATCATTAGATGCCAATGATCATCTGCATTATTTAGAGGACAGATGATATATCTAATTGGCTTTTCCGTATCAGTAGCAATAGTTTGTTCAAAAGCCTGAGCGTGAATTGCCTCAAAAAGTTCCTATGTTTATTAAAAACGAAGTGTCAGTGGACTAAATCATACAAAAAAATAACAAAACAAGTAGCTATTTGACTTACATCAAACCCCACCCCACAGAATATGGAGGGCTGGTATGGTGAGTTACACGCTTTTGCTTCATTTGCAAGAATAGTCCAGTATGTATTGATGCAATCCCCGGTGGTGTAGTCATTCCAATCAAATATTGTCAAAAAAGATTGCATATCTAATGTAAAGGTCCCATTGGACCATACTGGATTCAACTCATACCTACATGCAAATAAGATAAGCAACTTAATAACAATGTGAATGAATAAATTTTATTAATGAATGTCAATAATCATCATTGTTTTACAATATTTTTCCAAAGGCAATAGCAACTGAGTCACTTTAATTTACTAAGCTTTATTAATGTTTCAGCAATCTCTGCATCTTTATTCTTCTTAAAAAATGCCCTGGAAGTCTTCAAGATTTTGCTTTTCACCTTTTAAAATTCTTTTGCTTGAGCTTTTTGGTGTTCATATAAGTTTGTTTGGCTGGAGGTCACAGATTTGGTTGTTTGCATTGTAGTATCTGACATTGATGGGGCAGGAGGCTTGTCATCTTCATCCTCATCCTCATCCTGAACAACTAGTTTGCGCTTGCCTTTGGGCTGGTAGTCTTTGCTGACCTGAGTTATTTTCCTTTTTTTGGCAAGTGGCTCACCTTCATCTGAGCCTTTGCTTTGCAATTGTTCATACAGCTCTTTGATTTTTTTGTTAGACTGAAGTATGATCTTCTCTATTGCAGCTAGACTTTTTTCATTATGCTCCTCTTGTACTTTAATCTGCGACTCTTTGTCACCAATGATTTTATCCTTTTCAACAATCATGTCATCTTTTTATTTAAGCTGGGACTCTATATCTACAATTATTGTTTCTTTCTGAGCAATAATTTGATCCTTGGCACTGATGGATGTTACCGTCTCACTTTTGGCTTCCTCCAAACTTTTAAGTGCTATATTTAATTGTTGCTGTAAGGTGTCAATTTGTTATTGTTTTTCTATACATGTATTGTAGGCTTCCATTTGTAAGTCTTGTAGCCTTCCTTGTGCTGCCTGGCTTCCTTCAGGTGCCTGCTGTAATACCTCATAGTGTACCTCAAGTGGTTGAGTTGGAGGAGAATAGTCAAGTACCAAATCATGCTCTATATCAAAGGGAATTAAATCAACAATAATTAAATGTGTGGCCACACGATCTATAATCCGCTTGATACTCTCAACATGGGCCTTAGGCCAAGTCCAGCGAAGTATTCTTGGCAATGTATGAGGATGTTCAGGAGCAGCAATACTAATATGTTCAGTAACCCATACCTGCAACATCATTATAATCAATAACTAATATCCATCAACAAATTGTATGAGCAGGTATATGTACTCTAACTTACAGCCAAAATATTTAGAAATCCCTTGAGCAAGGGAGCCCTGGCCCGTTGTGTTGAATCACCTACATCTGGTCTATGCCTCAATGCCACCTCCTTTCCAATGGCTCCCAACTGAGGAGCCATGAAATTGTACACGGCATTGCACCAATTATAGTTTCGTAGATTGTCAAAATCATCTACGCAATCAATAAGTGACAGTTCCGGAATGGCAAGTATGCTGCTAGTACCACAAAATAGCACTGTACAAAAAAATAGAGTATGTACAACTGACAGTACAGCTTGTCATTGGATGTAGACTTGATTAGCAGTTTCTCCAAATTGTGTGCAGAACAACTGGAAACTTCAAAATACTCCTTGTACAGTGGGCTGGAGGCCTTATTCAAATCAAGTTTGTAACGACCCGGAAAATTCTCTTAATATTTTCTTAAAATATTAAGCATATTTAAATAATTTTCCAAGGGACCTAGAAATATTATGGAGAACTTAGGCCTAGAAAATCCATGTTTTCTCATTTAAATTGAGAAAACTAAGTACCAATGAGCTTTAAATGGGCTCCAAAAATGGGTATTAATTAGGTAAAATTAATATAAATATAAAAGAATTTTATTTATGAATATTGGCATAATTATGGGTGATTTTAGGGGGGATTTTCGGAATTTAGGAAATAAAAATAATAAAATAAATGAAATAAAAATAAAATAAAAATAAAGGTGCATGAGCCAAGGATTGAACCTTGGACCTCTTGTACAACCATGTAAGCCTTAACCAACTCACCTAGCAAGGGATTTCTATGAGGAAATGAAGTGGATATAAGTTAAGATTAAGAAGAAGATGAAGAGTCATGGAGAGACTCTTCATTTACCTCCTTAATGGGCTATTAAAGGGGGGTTTTGGGAGTTACCTCTTCTTCCCATTACTTGCATTTCGAAAACTCTTCCTCCCCTCATTCTTGCTGAGCACCAAGAAGAGGGTTTTCCCCTTGGAAAAGCTTCCACCAAGGTCCCATCTCCTAGATCTAAAGTCTCTTCCAAGGATACAAGGACAAGGGTGTTCAAGGGTCCAAAGATCTTACCATTTTCTTCTCTTCCAAGATTCAAAAAAAATCAAGAAACCCAAGGTAAGACTCCCTCACCTGTGGTATAATAGTTCCCTAAGATTTCCATGATTTTTAGCATGATATATTGGTTAGTTTTCAAATTTGATGTTGAAAGGAAAGAAAACCAAGACCCTCATGCTTAAGGGTTTCGGCCACCATGTTTTACAGGTCTATAATTATGCTAAAAATCATGATAATGTTATTTAATGTTCCCTTATGATGTGTAGAGGTTATGTACAATTTTTGGGAATTTTTGGAGCACCCTAGGACACCCTAGGGTTTCGGCCAACATGAAAGAAACCAAACTAAGAACCTTAAGTTTAAGGGTTTCGGCCACCATGTTTTACAGGTCTATAATTATGCTAAAAATCATGATAATGTTATTTAATGTTCCCTTATGATGTGTAGAGGTTAAGTACAATTTTTGGAAATTTTTGGAGTACCTTAGGACACCCTAGGGTTTCGGCCAACATGAAAGAAACAAAACTAGGAACCCTAAGTTTAAGGGTTTCGGCCACCATGATTTACAGGTGTATAATTATGCCAAAAATCTTTATAATGTTATTTAATGTTCCCTTATGATGTGTAGAGGTTAAGTATAATTTTTGGGAATTTTTGGACTACCCTAGGATACCCTAGGGTTTCGGCCAACATGAAGGAACCTAAGCAAGAACCCTAGGACACCCTAGGGTTTTGGCCGCCATGTTTAAGGGTCTAAAATGATGATAAAAAACCCAATCATGATGTTTAATGTACTCTCATGATGTCTAGAGGTTTAATACAATTTTTGGGAATTTTTGGGGTACCCTAGAGACCCCATATGTTTCGGCCAACCTCAAGGACCCAAGGGTTAGGGTTGAGCCTTTAACTTCAAGTATATGTTTATGTGTTGCCATGATAAGTATGATAAGTTTATGTTTAGGATATGAATGATGCCATGATAAGAATGATAGGGTTATGATCACGATAAAAATGATGCTATGATATGTTAGGTTCATGATATGAATGATGTCATGTTAAGTATGTTATGTTTATGTTTAAGAATGAGGATGATGCCATGTTTAAGAATGAAAATGATGTCATGTTTAAGAATAAAAATGATGTCATGTTTAAGAATGAAAATGATGACATGTTAAGTATGTTATGTTTATGTTCATGATAAGAATGATACATGCCATGTCTTATGAATGATATATATGTATGCCATGATTTATGAATAAGATGTATGTATGCCATGTCTTATGAATGAAGTTAAGTACATGCCTTTAAGGCACAGCTATGATGTTAAGTATGATGAATGACAAGTATGATGAATGAATGATGATGAACGACAAGTATGATGAATGAAAGATGATGCTTATGTCTTTAAGGCATAAATATGCTAAACGGCACGGTCGATGGTTGACGGTACGACGGTCGAGAGGACCGGTAAATGGGCCGGTAGACGGGCCGAGCCGTAACAAGTTATGCTATGTTAAGTATGCTATGAATGAATGATGAATGATGACACATGAAAAGTATTTTACTTTATGTATGGGCTTGTACCGGACCGAAGTATGGGTCCAAGGGATGGGCACCTTAAGAACGCCCCGGTTTTGGACTACCGTAGCTGTCCATGGTTCTGGCCCTACCGGAGCTGGGCAACAGGGATGGGCACCTTAAGAACGCCTCGGTTCGGGGACTACCGACTATGCTGTCCTTACCCTAGTAGGTTGGGGCTCGCGACCTCGGACTTGCTAGGGATGCGCGCTATGATGTATGTATGTGGTACAAGCCGGGGACCCCAAATGATGTATGATGATTATGTTTAAGCAATTAAAAGTATGTTTTAAAAGTTAAGCATCCCTTATGTATATGCATTCCACTCATGCATCCATTCATGTTATGCATTATGCTATGATGATAAGACTTTATGCTTATGTTTCATGTTAAGAAGTATGCATGAGAATGAATGATCTATGCCATGAAAGAAAGTTCACTATGTTTATAATTTATGCCATGAATTATGCCATGCTTAGAATGTCTATGATGTTTATGTTTATGCCATGCTTAGAATGTTCACGATGTTTATGATTTATGCCATGAATTATGTTCACTATGTTTATGAATTATGCCATGAATTATGCCATGCTTAGAATGTTTATGATGTGTATGTTATGCCATGTATCATGCCATGCTTAGAATGTTACTATGTTTATGTTCATGTCATGCTATGTATACGACAAGTGACGTAAGATGCTATGTTCTAAGTAGAGCACCAAGTATGTTAATGTTTTATGTGCTCATTATGAGATGATGAATGATGAATGGTTTTGTGAGTAGGAAAGAGTCTTACTAAGCCTGTGTGCTTATAGTCTTATCTCCTTATACCGCAGATCATTCAAGGGGACAATGAAGGAAGCAGCAGGAGGGCAAGAACGCATGTGTGTCGTAGTGACTTGGCCCAGGAAACTATATGTTTACTTATATGTTTGAATAATGACTTATGGAACCTTAAGATATGATGTTATGTGAGAGATGATATGATGCTTAAGTTCAAAGTTAATATGCTAAGGTTCCCATGTCAATAAGTTAAGAATGGCAACAGGGCATGTATAAGTTAAGTTATTCCACTGTCTTATGATGTCTACATGCCCTAAGCATGTTAACGTAACGCCGCTTATGAAAAAGAAAAAAAAAAGCGGGCGTTACAAAGTTGGACTATCTCTCCATGGTCAGGTAGTCCTAGAATAAGTGATATATCAACCTTTGTGAACTTTAGTTTTTTCCCATGGAATACAAAGCTCTGTTCTTCTTCATCCCAATTATCAAACATGTTTTGAACCTGGGGTCTTGCACAAGAACTAGTAGGAAGGTCGAGGACCCAAGAAAAGGGTGTTTCTCAAAGCAACTCTTCTTGTGCTGGTGTGGGTGGAACAGATTCAATAAAATTTTTGAAATGGCAAAGGCTACTTTTCCAGTTCATTCGTTTACTTTGACCTCTGTTAGCAAAACTTGTATACTCGGTAGGCAATTTGATTTTACAGTGTGGCAGCTGTTTTTCCCATGACTTGGTCGTCCTGGGACTTGCTGTTTCTTAGATTTGGTGGGAGGAGCTTTCTTTGAAGATGATCTTTTTTGACCCATACCGAACTTAGCAACCATCAAACAAAAAATTATTTGACACAAACAAAAATGACACTTAGAGTTCGTTCATAAAAGGCCCTCCACAAATCTATAGTCTATTACTGAAAACTATCGCTAACCCTAGGTGACAAGCTAGAACTCAAATCACAAACTACAAATTAGGGTACGTACAATTCGACTAGTGCGATGACGAGGATGTCGCCGACAACTACTCCAATGAAGACAAGCACTCTACCTTGAAATCGTAACAAATCTGGAGCTAGAAGACGATTGCTTAGCAGTAGGCTCGAAGGGACGCTATCAAGCTGAGTGAATGCTGGGCCTGATATAAAAGGATTTCAGGCCCTATGCGGGCCTTTTTTCTTTATATGTATTATAAATACATATATGATTTTATCTAATTGAATTTCAAATAGACCTAATTGTTATATATCATATATATTTCTAGAATTATCATGTGCATTTTATTGATTATGTATTTATATTTATTTTTCAATACTCTAAAATTCAGGCCCAAATTGGGCCTGAAATCACTTCATTTCAGGCCTACCGTGGGCCTGAATAAAATTTATTTCAGGCCCACCGTGGGCCTGAATACAATTTATTTCAGGCCCACAGTGGGCCTGAATACAAATTATTTCAGGCCCACAGTGAACCTGAATACATTTTACTTCAGGCCCACCGTGGGCCTGAATACAAAATGATATTAGGCCCACCGTGGGCCTGAATACAATTTACTTCAGGCCCACCTTGGGCCTGAAATCAGTAGAGAGGGTTGAGGTAGCAGATGGGGTTTTGGGTGCCCTATATCAGTAGAGAGGGTTGAGGTAGGAGATGGGATTTTGGGTCTTAAATCATGCTCAAATCTTGCTGACTAACCAATGCTATAGGAGTGGTTTTGGTATATCAGCGAGTTTTGAGCAAAAGTCAGTGATAGAACTCCCATATCTGGAATTATGAAAACCCTATATAAGTATACAGGGTTGAGCTAGGAGATGAGATTTTGGGTGCCCAAACCTCAAATCTTGCTGTCTAACCAATGCTATAGGAGTGGTTTTGGTATATTAGTGTGTTTTGAGCAAAACTCACTGATGGACCTCCCTAATCTGAAATTCTGAAAACCCTATATCAGTAGACAGGGTTGAGCTAGGAGATGAGATTTTGGGAGCCCAAACATCAAATCTTGCTGTCTAACTAATGCTATATGACTGGTATTGGTATATCAGTGAGTTTTGAGCAAAACTCATTGATAGCCCCCCCATATCTAGAATTCTGAAAACCCTATATCAGTAGATAGGGTTGAGCTAGGAGATGAGATTTTGGATGCCCAATCCTCTAATCTTCCAGTATCACCATTGCAATAGGAGTGGTTTTGGTATATCAGTGAGTTTTGAGCAAAACTCACTGATGGACCTCCCATATCTGGAATTCTGAAAACCCTATATCAGTAGAAAGGGTTGAGCTAGGAGATGAGATTTTGGGTGCCCAAACCTCTAATCTTGCTGTATCACCATTGCTATAGGAGTGGATTTGGTATATCAGTGAGTTTTGAACAAAACTCACTGATTGACCTCCCATATCTGGAATTCTGAAAACCCTATATCAGTAGACAGGGTTGAGCTAGGAGATGAGATTTTGGGTGCCCAATCCATAAATCATGCTGTCTAACCAATGCTATATGACTGGTTTTGGTATATCAGTGAGTTTTGAGCAAAACTCACTGATGGACCTCCCATATCTGGAATTCTGAGAACCCTATATCAGTAGACAGGGTTGGGCTAGGAGAAGCGATTTTGGGTGCCCAATCCTCAAATCTTGCTGTCTAACCTATGTTATATGACTGGTTTTGGTATATCAGTGAGTTTTGAGCAAAACTCACTGATGGACCTCCCATATCTGGAATTTTGAAAACCCTATATCAGCAGACAGGGTTGAGCTAGGAGAAGAGATTTTGGGTGCCCAAACCTCAAATCTTGCTGTCTAACCAACGTTATATGACTAGTTTGGGTATATTAGTGAGTTTTGAGCAAAACTCACTGATGGACCTCCCATATCTGGAATTCTGAAAACCCTATATCAGTAGACAGGGTTGAGCTAGGAGATTAGATTTTGGATGCCCAATCCTCAAATCTTACTGTATAACCAATGTTATATGACTGATTTTGGTATATCAGTGAGTTTTGAGCAAAACTAAGTGATGGAAGTACCATATCTGGAATTCTAAAAACCCTATATCAGTAGATAGGGTTGAGCTAGGAAATGAGATTTTGGGTGCCCAATCCTCTAATCTTCCAGTATCACCATTGCTATAGAAGTGGTTTTGGTATATCAGTGAGTTTTGAGCAAAACTCACCGATAGACCTCCCATATCTGGAATTCTGAAAACCCTATATCAGTAGACAGGGTTCAGCTAGGAGAAGAGATTTTGGGTGCCCAAACCTCAAATCTTGCTGTCTAACCAATGCAATATGACTAGTTTGGGTATATCAGAGAGTTTTGAGCAAAACTCACTGATGGACCTCCCATATCTGGAATTCTGAAAACCCTATATCAGTAGACAGCGTTGAGCTAGGAGATGAGATTTTAGGTGCCCAATCCTCAAATCTTACTATATAACCAATGCTATATGACTGGTTTTGGTATATCAGTGAGTTTTGAGCAAAACTCAGTGATGGAAGTACCATATCTGGAATTCTGAAAACCCTATATCAGTAGATAGGGTTGAGCTAGGAAATGAGATTTTGGGTCCCCAATCCTCTAATCTTCCAGTATCACCATTGCTATAGAAGTGGTTTTGGTATATCAGTGAGTTTTGAGCAAAACTCACTGATGGACCTCCCATATCTTGAATTCTGAAAACCCTATATCAGTAGACAGTGTTGAGCTAGGAGATGAGATTTTAGGTGCCCAATCCTCAAATCTTGCTGTCTAACCAATACTATATGACTGGTTTTGGTATATCAGTGAGTTTTGAGCAAAACTCACTGATGGACCTCCCATATCTGGAATTCATAAAACCCTATATCAGTAGATAGAGTTGAGCTGGAGATCAGATTTTGGGTGCCCAAACCTCAAATCATGATGTCTAACCAATGCTATATGACTGGTTTTGGTATACCAGTGAGTTTTGAGCAAAACTCACTGATGGACCTCCCATATCTGAAATTATAAAAACGCTATATCAGTAGACAGGGTTGAGCTAGGAGATGGGATTTTGGGTGCCCAAACCTCAAATCTTGCTGTCTAAGCAATGGTATAGGAGTGGTTTCGGTATATCAGTGAGTTTTGAGCAAAACTCACTAATGGACCTCCCATTTCTGAAATTCTGTAAACCCTATATCAGTAGACAGGGTTGTGCTAAGAGATGAGATTTTGGGTGCCCAAACCTCAAATCTTGCTGTCTAACCAATGTCATATGACTGGTTTTGGTATATCAGTGAGTTTTAAGCAAAACTCACTAATGGACCTCCCATATCTGGAATTCTGAAAACACTATATCAGTAGATAGGGTTGAGCTAGGAGATGAGATTTTGGGTGCCCAATCCTCTAATCTTCCAGTATCACCATTGCTATAGGAGTGGTTTTGGTATATCAGTGAGTTTTGAGCAAAACTCACTGATGGACCTGCCATATTTGGAATTCTGAAAACCCTATATCAGTAGATAGGGTTGAGCTAGGAGATGTGATTTTGAGTGCCTAATCCTCTAAACTTCTAGTATCACCATTGCTATATGAGTGGTTTTGGTATATCAATGAATTCTGAGCAAAACTCACTGATGAACCTTCCATATCTGGAATTCTGAAACCCTATATCAGTAGAGAGGGTTGAGCTAGGAGATGAGATTTTGGGTGCTCAAACCTCTAATCTTGCTGTATCACCATTACTATAGGAGTGGTTTTGGTATATCAGTGAGTTTTGAGCAAAACTCTCTGATAGACCTCCCATATCTGGAATTCTGAAAACCCTATATCAGTAGACAGGGTTGGGCTAGGAGATGAGATTTTGAGTGCCCAATCCTTAAATCTTACTGTCTTACCAATGTTATATGACTGGTTTTGGTATATCAGTGAGTTTTGAGCAAAACTCACTGATGGACCTCCCATATCTGGAATTCTAAAAAACCTATATCAGTAGACAGGGTTGAGCTAGGAGATGAGATTTTGGGTGCCCAAACCTAAAATCATGTTGTCTAACCAATGCTATATGACTGGTTTTGGTATATCAGTGAGTTTTGAGCAAAACTCACTGATAGACCTCCCATATCTGGAATTCTGAAAACCCTATTTCAGTAGACAGGGTTGAGCAAGGAGAAGAGATTTTGGGTGCCCAATCCTCAAATCTTGCTATCTAACCAATGCTATATGACTGATTTTGGTATATCAGTGAGTTTTGTGCAAAACATAGTGATGGAACTCCCATATCTGGAATTCTGAAAACCATATATCAGTAGATAGAGTTGAGCTAGGAGATGAGATTATGGATGCCCAATCCTCTAATCTTCTAGTATCACCATTGCTATAGGAGTGGTTTTGATATATCAGTGAGTTTTGAGCAAAACTCACTGATGGACCTCCCATATCTGGAATTCTGTAAACCCTATATCAGTAGACAGGGTTGCGCTAGGAGATGAGATTTTGGGTGCGCAATCCTCAAATCTTGCTGTCTAACCAATGTTATATGACTGGTTTTGGTATATCAATGAGTTTTGAGCAAAACTTACTGATGGACCTCCCATATCTGGATTTCTGAAAACCCTATATCAGTAGACAGGGTTGAGCTAGGAGATGGGATTTTGGGTACCCAATCCTCTAATCTTCCAGTATCACCATTGCAATAGGAATGGTTTTGGTATATCTGTGAGTTTTGAGCAAAACTCACTGATGGACCTTCCATATCTGGAATTCTGATAACCCTATATCAGTAGACAGGGTTGATCTAGGAGATGAGATTTTGGGTGCCCAAACCTCTAATCTTGCTGTATCACCATTGCTATAGGAGTGGTTTTGGTATATCAGTGAGTTTTGAGCAAAACTCACTGATGGACCTCCCATATCTGGAATTCTGAAAACTATATATCAGTAAATAGGGTTGAGTTAGGAGATGAGATTTTGGGTGCCCAATCCTCTAATCTTCTAATATCACAGACAGGGTTGAGCTAGGAGATGAGATTTTGGGTGCCCAAACCTCAAATCTTGCTGTCTAACCAATGCTATATGACTGGTTTTGGTATATCAGTGAGTTTTGAGCAAAACTCACTAATGGACCTCCTATATCTGAAATTCTGAAAACCCTATATCAGTAGATAGGGTTGTGCTAGGTGTGACGACCCACCTTTTGGTACTTCTAAGCTTTAAGTTACTACTACTTGACTTCCCTTAACTTGCTCTAAATTTTTTTTTCTTCCTTCTCTTTTTTTTCAAAAAAAAACAAAACAACTTTCATTTTATTTGCTTTGCCAGGATTTGACCCCTAGACCTCTTCGTTGTAACACTAGAGTACTAACCAGCTGCTCTATACCATTTCTTTTCAATGGTACCATTCGACTGCTATATAGCCAGTCGACTGGTATCGGCCACAGCAAGTTTCTGGGTGCGGCACCAGTCGACTGGCCTCTTGGCAATCAACTGGTGCATCGAACAGAAGCTACTGTTCGATAGGGCAGTCGACTGGTTCTGAACCAGTCGACCGGCACGCCTGAAAACCTGCATTTCAGACCTGAAAACTTGTTTCAAAAGTCCACAATTCACATACCTCCAATGTATACAAAGACATAACTCCATTTCTATACTCTATACTAGTTATATAAACATTTTAGCAACTCAAAACGAATCCATTAACTTGAAATTAGGATCTTTGCGAGATTTAACAAAACTATCAAAATATAAGCAAAACACTCTAGAGTTTGTACCAAACTTAACCTCTATGCGTAGTTTAAACAAGGTCATTCATTCTACCACTTCAAAACACCAAGACACATGTTCTACAAGACTTAGCCCAATGATCTCTTCCACGGTTCTGCCGTCACTGAACATCAATGCAAGTCCCTTCACCTCCTTAACTTATGCTTTTTCTTTACCTTTTTGAAACTTACTAATGATACATTTCCATACTTTAAAACACAACTTCTTTGCTCTTTCCCTTTAACATGCTTATAACATAACCATGTTATCATACATAACAAAACATGCACTTTAGGAAATTGAA
>JAGFNQ010003319.1:67902-84795 GCA_024364735.1 Boesenbergia rotunda
AGTGGATTTTTATGTGCACACTAAGTACCAATATTTATCAGTTACTTTCTATAAACGTCTTACACCTATACAACTACAAATTTATTATCCACCAACTTAAATCAGAATATTTAATGGTTAACAGAGACCCTGAAATTTTCCCAGTTGAGGCACACGGTGGGCCTGAAATCACTTGATTTCAGGCCCACCCTGGGCCTGAAATGGACTTATTTCAGGCCCACCCTGGGCCTGAAATGGAGTATTCAGGCCCACCTGGGCCTGAATTGATATTTCAGGCCCACCTGGGCCTGAAAGTTTTTATTTCAGGCCCCTTGGGCCTTTTTATTTCAGGCCCCCGTGGGCCTGAAATGTTTTATTTCAGGCCCTCCTTGGGCCTGAATTTTTATTTCAGGCCCACCGTGGGCCTGAAATGATTTATTTCAGGCCCACCGTGGGCCTGAAATCATTTTATTTCAGGCCCACCGTGCCTGAAAAGTTAATTTCATGCTCACCTTGATTAAATAAAATAATGATTTATAGATTAATATTCTATATTTATCTTTAATTTGTGACCAAATCCTGTAATTTTATTTAATTATTAATTTTTCGAATTTGAAACAAGTTTTTTAAATTTATGGTAGAGATATTCCAGCTTACTAAGTCAAGACATAATGCATACCAATTTTCAATTCCTTTGAGACCATTAAGTCATATTTTCAAATTATGTATCAGAAACCCACTGATGGACCTTCGATACTTGGATATATATCAGTTGTTAGAGTTAACCAAAGAGATGTTATTTCTGGTGTGCAAACTTAGTCTAAATCATTATGAGTTATGTTTTCTTACCGTATTAGTTGGTACACTACATTGCATCAACTCGATGTGAATCAACATCACACAATTGTTTTTTTTTCTGGACAATAAATTATATTCATACAAATTACACAATTTCTATACAAATGGAGCTGAATCACCAGCAAAGGATGTTTTTTTACAACATAACTTCAAGAGATTGACAGTCTCATGTTTTACAATACATGTCTCCCATAATATTTACTGTTAGATCAAATCTCATTTTCGTCATATCTCCTTGTTTAAAATCTATCTTCTCATCGTATAGGAGACATCAGACGTATTGCATAACAAAGAAGGCACAGTCCACGCTGAAAATAACAAATAGTATTTCTGATTTCAATAAGTGGGGTAATAAAATACTTTGAAGATTTTAAAATTTTCAAACTCTTCCTCACTTACTGACCTATGTTCTTGTTGGGGACATTTTTGTCTGACGGAAGGCCATTTGTCCAAGGGATGATGACTTTGTAGATATGGATGAATAGCCGCAAGTTCCTCACGAGTATATTGTTTAATTTCTTTTACTTGTCAAATATATCATGAATTTCAATGACATTTTTTACCAAATGATGAACATATATATGAGTAAAGGTAGGTAGCTCACCGCTGAGTCAAAATCATGCTTATATTTATGGCCACTAGCAAGAGAATTTAAATGAATAAAAGTCATTGCTTCTGTATCCACTGCCAACAAGTGAAAGTGTGTATTATCAGTGCACAAAGTTATTAAAATATATCTAAACCCTTGTTCTATCATATCCGTCTTCATCACTTGTTGTAGGGAAAACTTTCATGACGATCTTATTGAAGCCTAAAAAGTTGCAAAATCAAAATTATGAATAACCACATCATAATATTAGGTCTTCTACAGTCTATTAATTCATACTAATTTACATCACTTACTGTGAAGAAGGTTGAACAATATATTGACTTGTTGTATGGCCTACCAGATGTGGATGCTCCCCTAAATAACATTTTACAAAAGGCATCAATGACCTCGCCTTTTGTAAAAACCTTTCTATTGATGATTTGTAAGAATGAATGTAAATTCAAAGCAAAGGGTGCATCCTCCCAGATAAATTCATTAGTCAACCTGCCAAGTTAATTGATAAGATTATATATTAAAGCCCCAAATATATTAACTAAACTATGTTTCATAATTTACTTTAGGTTCTTCAATTTATTGATCACGTAGGCCACTTCTTTATCTTGATTTTTCTTCTTCGACTTCATAAAATGCTTCATCACAAACTACATCGATACAATTTAGACCAAACTAATTAATGACCAAATTCACTAAATTTGACGTAATTTATATGAAAATAACTCACATATATCAATGCCTTGTTGCCTCATTTTGTATAGTTCGGAGGTCCTTCTTTTTTCCTCCTCTATATCTTCTTCAGACATGACTTTCATTACAGTAATGGTTTCTCTTGCTTCATCCATATCCTCCTCACTAAGTTTCCTTTTTTCCTTGTCCATGACATTTGATATTTGTTCCTTTCTCCGCTTCCCCTTATGTAATAGCTGGTGCCATACTGGACTCTCAATTGGAGTATCCCTGTAATCATACTGAGTTCGGTCACGTCCTCTCCTTGTTCTACAAGATACTGGATCAGAAAGATGACTGACTACAGGATAGCTTTCTTGACCCTCCATCCCTTTTTTTTCAATAATTGAAATTAATTCCTTAACTCTTTCATGCAAACATATATTCTCCTCTGTTAGCTCCTTGATTAGGGTGTCTTTAAGAATGCATTCACCACATGGCCTTACATCTTCTGTGTCATGTCCTTGTGATGTCTCCATTGCCCGTGGAATGTCATCCCCAATCTCAAGGTTCTCAGACAATGTGTTTTCATGTAGGTTAGGAATTATTTCAACAATCACCTGTCAATTACCAAGGACACAAATTTTACTGCCTCTATATCAAATTAACATAGATCACAGTTTAGAATAATTACCTCTTCGGACCTGATTTGGTTAACAAGGTCCCTCACCCTATTAATATGCGAAGGAATATTCCTCCACTTATTTATTCGGGGTCCTTCAACATTGTATAGTTTTTGAATGGGTACATGCTCCAAAAACCATGCCTACACAAAGTTTTCCAGACAATTACATTAATGACAGCAAAATATTATAAAATATAATTTAGGTTAATTCTACTCACTGCCAAAAGCCCAGCAAATCCCTTTACGTAAGGGAGGTTGGTGGTCCTCTAGTTTCCTTGAGTTGATGAAAATAATTCCCCAATCTTAGGTAATTGGGGAGACAAAAATTTATGGATAACTTCCACCCAGTTGAATCTACCAAGATTGTCATAATCATCTACTATATCTACAAGCCCTAGAGGGACCTTATATGTACTAGACGAAAATAAAACACAAATAAATATATACAAAATATATAATTTACAAACTAATAACACATCATCCTCTGATTCAACACTTTTAGAATAATGTTTAAGTAAGTCCTCAATTCTTGTTCTGGTAGGTTGTTTTTCTTTTGAAAAGTAAGTACGATAGAGGTCACCCGATGCTTTAGTTGAATTAATAGGGACCGAAACTCCACGGTCTACTATACCCAGTACCAAAGCAGCATCTCGTCTGGTGAACGCAACCGGTACACCTGAAACAATTAAAATATTTAGTTATCATCAACAATATAGGCTTCAACTTATTTCACTTTGGGCCTGAAATAAATTCATTTCAGGCCCAACGTGGGCCTGAAGTGAATTTCACCTTAAATTCACTCATTTAAATTTATCAAATATCAATCATTTAAGGCCAACTATATCCAAGTTTTATCTTACTATAGATATTGTTTATAATTCATAATTAAAACTATTACCTGAGAATTTAAAAACTTGCGAGGTTGAATCTTAACTTTCAAATATATTAACCAAAATTTCCCGGATATGTTGCAATTCTTGAATGTCCAAGAAAATACTGAAGGGTGACTCTTTGATCTTCACAATGTGTTTATCATTTAAAATTTCAAATGCTTTAACAAAATGTTTAAAGTGGCCTAAAACACTGCACCAATGTAATTTTTTTCCAAACTCATCTGACCCCTACAGTTTTTATACATTACAAATTTAATCAGCAAAAATAAGTATAAACAATTTCATAAACTATGTTCTTCTTACCTAAGCCTATCGCTAACATACCTTGGTGATTAATGCCAATTAAAAAGATGATGAACCACCCACATACCTTTTTCCTGCCATTATAATGAAAATCAACCCTGCAGAAACCCTAAATCCTACTTTGATAGTGCCGAGCAGTATCAATTTCAACGTTAACACTTAAAGCCGTCTCAGGATCACACACTACCACTTTCCTGTATAGGAGCCTAGGTTTTGATTGGGCGGAGGGATTCGAGGGATGAGCAAGCGACTAAAGCACAACTAGGACACGCACAATGTCCTCCTTCAACAATATCATTTACGTTGTTGCAGTGAGCGAGAGAATGGCCAAAAATTCTACTACCTTGCCATCCGAACCACATATTATTATTTTACTGCAAAAGTGATTCGGATGTCTCGAAAATAGGAATGGAAAAGGCATTTTGTGGCGCCAAGGGTATAATAGGAAGTTCACTTAAATGGTTGTGCCCTTTGATAAAATAGAAATTATGGGATGCCCTTTGATAATTTTCGATTATTAGATACATCTTTTGGTAAATTATCGTAATTAAATCAGCTAATCTTTTCCAATTGATGAACTTAGCCTCCTAATTCTTTAGTTTCATGAAGCGGCATACTCTCTCGTATCATATCTATCCTCTGTATTGTAGACGCCGCATTATAATATAAATGGAAGTACCTTTTGAAAATCGAAGTACTTGGGAGCGAGTAATTAAGCATCAATTAAATCAAATTAAATTAATCGATTTAACCAATCAAATTTACGAGTTGGATTTGATTAATTCAGAAATTTAATTTTTTATTTTAAAATATAAAAGAAAAAAATATCTATCATTTAATCTCTATAATTTAATTAATTATGATCCCTACAATTAAAAATTTTATACATATAATCAAGTTAATTATGGATCTTATATCTATAATCAAATTAATTATGATTTCTACCATTAAAGATCACTATCAGCGGAAATATTCAATCTAAACATATTGTTTAATTTGTCGATTCAATTTAAATTTTAAAAAGTCAAATTCAATTAAATTGATGAAACTGATATGTTATTAATTAGCATCAACGGTTAACTAAATAGCAACTAATTGTTAAATTTAAAAATCGAAGAATATTTTGTAATTCATTGTTGCAGTCCACTATAAATTACCAATATATATGAAAAGTATAAGTCAATTATGATCGAAAAATTAGTTATATTAACTGTAAATTATTTTTAAATACCTAATTGCATCTTAAATTTTATCTTCAATTCTATGTCAAAAAAAGTTCATTTCCTCTCTACATGTAAAATTTCATTTGTTCCTAATATATATTAATTTACCTAATTATCCCTATTATTTTTAGATACAAAAAGTTCAAAATAAGGTATAATTCCTTCTGAATTCAACATCATATAATTAGAATATAGTACATTTTCTATCAAATTGAGTATCATCTTTTTTTCGAATGTAAAACGTTCAAAAATAAGTATAATTCTTTCTAAATTCGGTATGTTTAAATTAAAATTTAATATATTTTCTATGAAATTGAGTACAATTCTTTTTCCACCTGACCAATTGATTAGAAGTTCATATTAATTGATTGGCTTAGGATAAATTGATTAGGCAGTACTCAATTTGATAAAAAAATATATTAGATTTTAATTAAATGATGTTGAATTTATGAAGAATTATATTTTATTTTAGACTTTTTTAATATAAAAAATTGAGGATAATTCGATAAATTTGTAGTTGAAACACATGAAATTTTGCATTAGAAAGTGAAAATAAATTATTCTTGATGCAGAACTAAAAAGAGAGTTGAGTTTATATGCGGAAAATTTAGAATAATTTTTCCTTATATTAATTTTAAAATAAATTAATCAATATTTTCTCTGTTTGATTTATTCGATTTCTATCCGAAAATTCGGTCGGTTGAATAAAATTAAAAAAAAATCTCAGTTTAATCTATGTCAGTTTTGAATCAATTTTTCACCCCTAAACAAGCTCATCTATAAATTACGTAAAACAACTCTTGATAGATGTCTCTAAACTACAGACTTGATAATCCAAGACTTTACCCTGCGATTGATCGTTAAAACGGCTTCAGTCTTGGTTTTCAAGTAAAAATATTGAAAATTAAAAAAATAATGAATTCCATTTTTTTTAATAAGAGGAGTGGGTAATTACTTAAAAAATAATAATAAAATAGATAACATCGAATTTGAGACTATAAATATAATTTCATAAAAAATATTTATCGACTATGAAGATAAATTAGAAAGTACTCATAGCGGGCGGCTAAGAAACCCGCCATCTTGTGGTTACGCCACATTTGAAGAAAAAATTTATATAAAATACGTCATAGTCAAAAATCGAATCGCGAATATTTGAGATATAATTTGATGATCTTCCACTGCACCATAACCCTAGAGACACAGAGGAGCGGCCAATAACTAGATTCCATAACTCAGCTATCTCCCCCAATGGCATAGAATAATTAATTTTTCAAACCGAATAGAAATAGAATAGGTTGTTAATCCAATAGTCATGGAGTTTTTAGAACAAATATCACAACTTAAATATTCGTCAATTATAAACCAAAAACAAAAGAAATTCAAAACAAACAATAATGATACATTTGAGTTGTAGAATTTATATTCTCTTTTGTATCCAAGAAATTCCTATTTTTTTAATTGGGTTAATTAGGTTAAGAAATTCACAGATAAGCCATCTGTTGAGCACAACAAAAATTAAATTACACCATTTCCATTTTGATCATTGTAAGTACCGTCGGGCAAGAAAATTTAAGCATCTAAAATAAAATAAAATAAAATTAAAAGTATGAATATCTAAAGCCACTCGGACAACATAATCTTACACGGTATAGGAGACTATGACACAAGATAAAAGCTTAGTACGCATCCAAGGGAAAATATGTTTACAAATCTAAGAAACCAGCATGAGCCAACCATATTGAAGGAACAAAGTTATGCCCGGTGCTAATCTATTCAAAATCGAAGCAAACCAAACAAATCAAAATTGATTAAATTGATTTTTTTTTAAATTAATCGAATCAACCCAACTTTTTATCACAAATCAAACAAACCAAGCCAATAAAATATCGATAAATTTAATTAAAAATCGAAATAATCAATTTTTTTATTATTAATCAATTGATTCTTTCGGTAATCAACTGATGATGGACTAGTTGTTGATTACTATTTTCCAGCAATCGACTAATTATGGATGGTCAAGTCTAACGATTGATTACGAAATAGTCTATTAATTTCATTTTTAAGCTTAGCAATCAATTGCTATATAAGTTAGCAATCGATTACTACTATAAGTACCCCGGGTGAGTTTTGATTTAGTCAACCGAGTCAAGTTAGGTCCTGTAGGTATCTGATCTCTGTGTCTAAGTGTATAGGAACTTAGGAGTATAGGAAGATGAGCGGAAAATGTAGTGAACGAGAAGGATGACACGAGAAGGATGGCACGGGAAGGGAGTTAACCGGCTTGATGCATCCGAGAGACCCGAAGGTCTACGAAAGAGTATGTCGGTGGAGCGAGAAGGACGCGCATGACGTCCGAGGGATAAGAAGCCGAGAGGAAACATGCTCAAGGAGAAGCCCGGAGGAGGGTTCCAGTGAGCTCAACTCTAGAAGGCCCGAGACCCAAAAAGACCCACCGGAAGACTAGTTAGCAATGTTGATGCAGTCTGACCCTGATTGTTGTTTTGGTGTTGACATCGATTTTAGTTTAGGTTAATAAGATGAGTCTGGTTTAAGTCCTGGTCGGGGATTGGGCACGGGTCTCGGTGAGTGAAGCCGGGTTACAAATCCCCGGTGAGTGAAGCCGGGTCCTGGTGAGTGAAGCCAGGTGATTGGAAACCCCGGTGAGTGAAGACGGGTCCAGGTGAGTGAAGCCAGGTGATTGGAAACCCCGATGAGTGAAGCTGGGTCTTGGTGAGTGAAGCCAGGTGACTGAAACCCCGGTGAGTCAAGCCGGATCCTGGTGAGTGAAGCCAGATGAAGGAAATCCCAGTGAGTGAAGTCGAGTGACTGAAACCCTGGTGAGTGAAGTCAGGTTCTAGCTAGGGAAGCTAGGCTAAACGAAGACCCGGTGAGTGAAGCTGGGCACGAAGTCTTGGTTCGAGGGACTGAGCATTGCGTGTACTGGTCGGAGAGGGCACGTGAGCTCGTTCTCTGGGACCAGAATGAGTCAGAGAAGGCTAGGGAGATTGTTCTCTAGACTTAGGGTTGTTTTGGTCGGAGCTGGATCGGTCTGGAGACTGATCAGGGAGTTGGCACGAACTCCATGTTGTGGATCGGTCTGGTGACCGATCCAGAGAAGTCTCTGGTGAACAGAATGCTTCTGTTCGGCTCCTGATCGGTCTGGTGAACGATCAGGGAGAGAATAGAAGGCTTCTGATGGGTTTCTGATCGTTCTGGTGAACGATCAGAGAGGTTTCAAAGCCCTTCTGTGAGGAACCATGATCAGTCAGTCTGACCGATCAACTGTCGGACGTTCCTCATCCTGACCGATCAAGATGGCTCCTGATCGGTCAGGGAGTGACCTGATCGGTCACCAGACCGATCAGGGCACAACCTGATCAGTCTGGGGACCGATTAGGGCTTTGGCCTGCGGAAGCTGGAGAAGGCTCCAGCAGATGTTGGATCGGTCCGGTGACCGATCCATGATCTATGATCGGTCAGGGTGACCAATCACAAAAAGTCTGGGATCCCTGGTTTCTCCTTGTGGACCGATCAGGCTGGAGCCTGATCGTTCTGGGCTTAACCTGATCGGTCTGGTGATCGATCAGGGTCCTCTCTGATCGGTCTGGGGACCGATCAGTAGCTGGCAACTTTAATTCAAATACGATGTCAGACTTCTGATCGCGTTCTGATTTCCTTCTGAACACTACTGATATCTGCTCTGATCTTCTAATAATTGATTCTCTGTTGATTTGCTGTGCTAAACAACTGCTAAGTGTGTAGGTAACTCAGGATTACTCAAGGAGGGTCAACCGAAGATCTTTCGCTACGATAGTTTTAGTTGTTTTCCGTTCGCAGGAAACAACGTCTTCTGGCGCGAGCTGGAAAAGGCTGGGAAGCTGACCTGGGGCTCGACTGGAGAGTGTTCAGGGAGTCCAGAAGAGGTCAGAGGTAGTTGGGATGTTGCAGATGAGCAGCTGCAGAGGAGCGTCTGGTGACTTGGGTTAAGTGTTGGCTGGCGAAGAAGAGAGGAGTAACTCTTCATCCCTTTGGCAATCACTCTGAAGCTTCAAGCGAACTCTTGGAAATCATTCTGATCCTTGAAGCAATTCGTTGAGACACTACAAACTTGAGCGCTTGGAAGAGGCAGAGAGCTTGGCGAGTCCATCAGCAACCAGACACGAAGAGCAAGGAGTTCTTGCGTGAGGTTTGTGCTGGGTGGAGCTCGGTGTAGAGTTCTTGTGTTCCTTCTGTCTGAGTGTTCTATAAGCCTTCTTGGGTTTCACTGTCATTAATTTCTTTACTTTGTTGAAACTGCTGTGGAGAGGTTTCTCCACCGAGAAGGAGGATTTAATATCCGAATTTTCCCAGGGCTTGATCTGCCGACGATCAAGGGATCGCCCACCTCACGGGCACACCAAGGAGTAGGGGCAAGTTATCCCCGAACCTTGTACATCCTCATGTTAGAGTGTGTGATTTGTGTTTTAATTTTCTGTTAGTTTCTGCATTTCCCTGTATTTTGCTTCCGCTGCTGTTGCTAACCTTCAAGTGTAGAAAACCAAGAAGAGGCTAAGTTTTGTGTCTGGCTACATTCACCCCCCCCCCCCCCCTCTCTAGCCATCCAAGCACAAACAAGCAAAGTGCTGACCAAAGTCAACCCGGGCGCCCGAATCAATTTCAGACGCTTGTGAATGGAGGCCCCCTCATTGACTCGAGCGTTCATGTTCCTGGGCACCCCAATAAATACAGGTACTCGACCATACAGGCGCCTGAGTCCATACGGGTGCCCAAAAGGTCTTAACCTCATCCAGAACTACTAGTTCGTGGAAGTTGCAACGAGGATAACCACTAAGACAGGTGTTAGGCGCCCGTGTAGGGCCACGTCAGCAACAGATACAATTTCACAAGGGCTATAAATAGACCCCTGCATGCAGTTCTTTTCATCAAATCAATTGTAACGAATTTCTTTTTGAGTTTCTCTTTTATTTTCTGAATTCTTGTCTATGTAAAAGGCTTCTCCACCCTAAAGAGTTTGATTTGGAGATTGAGCTTAATTTTGTCTTGGATTATCAACCACTTTAGTTGCAACCAAGTAACCTTTCTTGTGTCTCTTCTCTTTCTATTGCTTTTTATATTATTAATGTTATTTACCTGTGCGAACTAACTTGTATTTTTATTTAAGACGAACAAAAGATTATCTTTTTATTTTTAGGAGCAATTTACCCTCTCTTGTCGATTGCATGATCTCCAACAACTATTGGTAATCACATATCAATTGATTGATTTCTTCGATTTAATCGATTTAACTGAATTTGAATTTATAAAATCAAATCGTTTTAATTGAATTAACCAATATTTTTAAAAATAAAAAATTGAATTTCCGAATTAACCGAACTAAATTTGTAAATTCAGTGTGTCAGATTAGTTAAATCAGTTTTATCAATTTGTTACTCACTCTTCGACGATAAAAGGTGAATTTGTCACCTCAACAGCTCCTCTAAGATAGTCGCCTATAAAAGGTGAATTTGTCACCTCAACAGCTCCTCTAAGATAGTCGCCTAGTATTTAAAAGGGAGATAAATCATAATAAATTTCATGCAATAATAACAGCACAGGCAAAGAGATTTGTTGCCTTCTCTTAATTGTTGTGCAGGTGTATTTACGCAAAGAGCGTAGCAGCTCATTGGCGTAGTTTAGTGTCTTATCATTGTCTCGAAGAAGCCTTTATAGCGTGTTCCAAAACCGAGGAGGAGGAGAGCGCTCTGCTCAATAGCCCAACGCGCGAAATCGGAATCCCTTGTTGGGAGGTTCTTATCATAACCAACAGTTTAATATTCGTCTTCATTTGGAGCTTGTTTTTGGTTGGTTTTGAATTCGTTTGTTTATACTTAATTTTATTTATTTATTTATTTATTTTTACTTAGATTAAAGGCTGAAAACCACGAGGAGGAACATAAATGGAGTGAAAAAAAAAGATTGATTAAACTAATTGAATTGGTTGAATTAATTGAATATATAAGTTTAGTCCGATAAATTTAAAATTTTAATTTTTTATTTTAAAAAATCCATTAATTATGTTAAAATCAATTTAGCCGACTGATGTATTATTAGCCGTCGCTTACTATATATAGTAGTCGACCATTAATTATATAGCCAAAATCAAATAGAATATTACATATTCAATCATGGACTATACTATCTGTCATCAATTCCTATAAAATAGCAATCGATTGCTAGTCCAACACTAGTCGATAGTAGAAAAATATTAATTCATGACGATGGGAAATTGATTATTTTGATTTTGGCAATTTACCAAAGAGCGCATTTGAAAATAAGTATTTATCAAAAGATATACCATAGTTTCATTTTTACCAAAAAGTGTATTCATTTTAGTGAATTTCCTTTTATATCCCTTCCGTCAAAATAATCTTTCTCTTTCTCTTTGTATTTGTCAGTAACAAATCTCGAGGCAACTGAATCACCTTTTTTAGATTTGTCATTTTAAAATAATATATTTAGAAATCGGATAAAAAACGTATGGCAAAGAAAGAAAACTTATTTTCATTAATAGAAAGTTCTTTTCCTTAGTGATTTTAAAAATTTAAAGTAATGATTTTTTATATTTGATTAATATAAATTAATATATTAAATAATATTTAATAAATATATTAATATATAAAAAAAGACTTAAAAAATTAAAAAGGTCTCAAATTTTTTAATTATAAATCCAGCATGGGCCTGAAATCAAAAGATTTTAGGCCCAGCTTGAACCTGAAATCAAATATTTCAGGCCCAGCGTGGGCCTGAAACAAAAGATTTCAGGCCCTGCTGAGGGCCTGAAATCAAATGATTTCAGGCCCTGCGTCGGCCTGAAATCATGTGTTATGATAGGGTTTTTTACGTAGACCTGAAATGTAAAGAAACATCTCTTTATATTTTTGAAATCGCAATAAAATTCACAAAGAAAGACTATCTTATATGAGACATTCTAATTAATATAAAATGTACATTATATTAAAACGAACTTTTATATATATATATATATATATATATATATATATATATATAAAAGAAAAAAAAAGCAACAGGGCCTGAAATTGTTGATTTCAGGCCCTACATGATTATATAAAATTAATAAATATAAAAAAATAATTAATAAAGATAAAAATATATATTATCAATAAAATTAAATATATAAAGATAATTTACTAAAATAAACTATGATTCTACATTATTACTGTATCGTTCAGTGCTATCAGTGAGTTTTACTCAAAACTGACTGATATACCTAAACTATCAGTGAGTTTTGCTCAAAACTTACTGATATACCTAAACTACTCCTATAGCCTTGGTGAGACAACAAGATTAGAGGTTTGGACATCAAAAATATCATCTCCTAGCTCATCCCTGTCTACTGATATAGGGTTTTCAGAATTCCAAATATGGTAGGTCCATAAGTGAGTTTTGCTCAAAACTCACTTATATACCTAAACTACTCCTATAGCCTTGGTGAGACAGCAAGATTAGAAGTTTTGACACCAAAAATATCATCTCCTAGCTCATCCCTGTCTACTGATATAGGGTTTTCAGAATTCCAGATATGGTAGGTCCATCAGTGAGTTTTGCTCAAAACTCACTGATATGCATGCATAAACTACTCCTATAGCCTTGGTGAGACAGCAAGATTAGATGTTTGGACACCAAAAATATCATCTCCTAGCTCAACCCTGTCTACTGATATAGGATTTTCAGAATTCCAGATACGATAGGTCCATCAATGAGTTTTGCTCAAAACTCACTGATATATCTAAACTACTCCTATAACATTGGTGATACATCAAGATTAGATGTTTGGACACCTTAGGAGATGATATTTTTCTAATGATTATAAATTATGTTGCAATAAGAGTTTTTTAGGTCTATCAGTGGGTTTTCACCAAAACCCACTTATGTTCTCAAACTGTATCAATTGGCACAGAATGATACAACAATAATGTCATATCATAGCTTGTTTTATTAAATCATCTTTATATCTTTAATTTTGTTAATCAATATATATTATTATCTCTATTAATTATTTTTTTATTTTTATTAATTTTATATAATCATGTAGGGCCTTAAATCAAAGATTTCAGGCCCTGCTGAGGACCTGAAATCAACTGATTTCAGGCCCTGCTGAGGACCTGAAATCAACTGATTTCAGACCCTGTTACTTTTTTTCTTCTTGTATATATGAATCTATATATATATATATATATATATATATATATATATAAAAGATCGTTTTTAATATAATGGATGTTTTATATTTATTAGAATTTCTCACATAAGGTAATCTTTCTTTGTAATTTTTATTGTGATTTCAAAAATATAAAGAGATGTTTCTTTACGTTTCAGGTCTATGTAAAAAACTCTATCATAATACATGATTTTAGGCCGACGCAGAGCCTGAAATCATTTGATTTCAGGCCCTGAGCAGAACCTGAAATCTTTTGTTTCAGGCCCACGCTGGGCCATTTCAGGCCCAGCTTGGGCCTGAAATAGAAATATTTCAGGCCTAGCGTGGGCCTGAAACAAAAGATTTCAGGCCCTGCTCAGGGCCAGAAATCAAATGATTTTAGGCCCTGTGTCGGCTTAAAATCATGTGTTATGATAGAGTTTTTTACATAGGTCTGAAACGTAAAGAAACATCTCTTTATATTTTTGAAATCACAATAAAAATTATAGAGAAAAACTACCTAATGTGAGACATTCTAATTAATATAAAACATCCATTATATTAAAAATGATCTTTTATATATATGATCTTTTACTTATATATATATATATACAAAGAAAAAAAAAGCAACAGGACCTAAAATCAGTTGATTTCAGGCTCTACATAATTATATAAAATTAATAAAAATAAAAAAATAATTAATAGATATAATAATATATATTGATTAATAAAATTAAAGATATAAAGACGATTTACTAAAACAAACTATGATATGTTATTATTGTTGTATCGTTCTGTGCCAATTGATACAGTATGAGAACATAAGTGGGTTTTGACGAAAACCTACTGATAGACCTAAAAAACTCCTATTGCAACATAATTTATAATCATTAGAAAAATATCATCTCCTAAGGTGTCCAAACCTCTAATCTTGATGTATCACCAATGTTATAGGAGTAGTTTAGATATATCAGTGAGTTTTGAGCAAAACTCACTGATGGACCTACCATATCTGGAATACTGAAACCCTATATCAGTAGACAGGGTTGTGCTAAGAGATGATATTTTTGGTGTCCAAACCTCTAATCTTGCTGTCTCACCAAGGCTATAGGAGTAGTTTATGTATATCAATGAGTTTTGACCAAAACTCACTGATGGACCTATCATATCTGGAATTCTGAAAACCCTATATCAGTAGACAGGGATGAGCTAGGAGATGATATATTTGGTGTCCAAACCTCTAATCTTGCTGTCTCACCAAGGCTATAGGAGTAGTTTAGGTATATCAGTGAGTTTTGAGCAAAACTCACTGATAGTTTAGGTATATCAGTGAGTTTTGAGCAAAACTCACTAATGGCACTGAACGATACAGTAATAATGTGGAATCATAGCTTATTTTAGTAAATTATCTTTATATCTTTAATTTTACTGATAATATATATTATTATCTTTATTAATTATTTTTTATATTTATTAATTTTATATAATCAGTTGAAGTTGCTTTACAAATCGATATATATATATATATATATATATATATATATATATATATATATAAAAGTTCATTTTTAATATAATGTACGTTTTATATTAATTAGAATGTCTCACATAAGGTAGTCTTTCTCTGTGATTTTTATTACGATTTCAAAAATATAAAGAGATGTTTCTTTAAGTTTCAGGCCTACGTAAAACAACCTTATCATAACACATAATTTCAGGCCGACGCAGGGCCTGAAATCATTTGAATTTAGGCCCTCAGCAGGGCCTGAAATCTTTTGTTTCAGGCCCACGTTGGGCCTGAAATATTTCTATTTCAGGCCCACGCTGGGCCTGAAATATTTTATTTCAGGCCCATGCTAGATTTGTAATTAAAAAATTTGAGGCCTTTTTAATTTTTAAGTCTTTTTTATATATTAATATTTTATTTAATATTATTTAATATATTAATTTATATTAATCAAATATAAAAAATCATCACTTTAGATTTTTAAAATCATGTTGGAACAGAGCTTTCTGTTAATGAAAATAATTTATCTTTCTTTGCCATACGTTTTTTATCCGATTTCTAAATATATTATTTTAAAATGACAAATCTGAAAAAGCAGATTCAGTTGCCTCGAGATTTGTTACTGATAAAGAGAAAGATTATTTTGACGGAAGGGGTATAAAAAGAAGTTCACTAAAATAAATACGCCTTTTGGTAAAAATGAAACCATGGTACGCCTTTTGATAAATACCTATTCTCAGGTGCGCATTTTGGTAAATTGCCGTTTTGATTTTGTTAAAAAAAAATCGGCCGATTGAATTCGTTTGAAAAAAAAATCAATTTAATCTATTCTAATTTATTAAATTCAATTTTAAATCAGTTGCTCACCTTTGGTCACAGCCCGAGTTGCCGCAAGCTAAAAGTTAAATGTCATATGATCCCGGGCTAGTTTAGGTGTAACCTGGCCCGGCAGTCTGACAATCCGTCAGGAAGAGATAGGTGTGTGGGCCCTATATAGGTGGATCAGCCCATTTCAGACAAAGGGGGACAGAAGCCTTAAAGGCCCGTGAGCCCAAGAAATCCTGGATAGGGGAGTTCCTAGTCAGGAGAATCCTGAGTCGGAGAAGTTCCGACCCACAACATCACTAAGCTTTGACACTTCCAAGTCAGTGGAGTCTCAACTCAAAGTATCCTGAAGTAATAAGCGGACCAGCTCCGCGCACCACTCGGCTTAGTGTTTCCAGTAGGACACGTGGTGCCCCACGCTCCCTGGGCGCAACCCGACCGATGGTCAGAATTCTCACCTTCGTGCAAGTCGTAAGCGGGCACGCCCCCGCACACTTCTCGGCTCAGGGCCCAGCCGAACGCGTGGTAGCCCACGCTCCTGAGGTCCTCCCGAGTCAGAGAAGTCTTCACTCAAAGTGTCACTGAATCATAAGATCCCCGAGTTAGGAGCACCCCGAGCCAGCAGAATACTCGATCATCGACCATACCATCTCCGGGTCAGCCAACTTCGGGCGTTCATCCGGAACCACGCGCACCACGACTCAGGAAGCATATCTTCGCTCGGGGTGCCTTCCTTAACTTGGGAAGCATAGTCGCTCTCGGTCACCGCGAACACTCTAAGCCCCCAGTCGGCTCCAACACTCTAAGCCCCAGTCGGCTCTTCACTATACGCCCTCAGTCGGCATCATTACTCTAGGCTGCCAGTCGGCCCTAGCATTCGAGGGTTTGTCGTGACTTATCAGAATAACCACTCCCTGACATAAGACTCGTAGAAGATGTACGGGGTCGACGCAGGTCAGGTATCATTCCGCCCCGAATCGCGAGTATCTCGCTGACGCCATGATCTCCCTGCCATACCCTGTCCCCTCATACTGCGAACACATGCGTTGGTGTCTGGTCGAGCGGCGCCTAGAAGCGCCTGCCCGTAAGTTGGCAGCGCTCATTTCCCTATTTCGGTATGCGACGCACTACCCTGCCACTTCTGAGT
>JAGFNQ010003319.1:84805-160942 GCA_024364735.1 Boesenbergia rotunda
AGGGAGCTGACTCTGGATCCTTAACTGAGAAGGTTCAAGAAGGAACCTCTACTCAAGTTGAAAAACTTGAGAAAGAGAACTCCTCCTTGAAAACTCAAGTCAAGGACCTTAGATCAGCCTTAGAACGATTCACTTCTGGTTCCAAGGGTCTTGACATGATTCTTGGAAAACAGAAGTCGGTTCTAAATCGATCCGGATTAGGCTATAGAACCAAGTCTAGACAAAGATCATACTATGCTGTACTGAACCAGTCCAGACCTAAAATTCAGGCATGGGTACCCAAACTGTGCCTGAACAAACAAACTGGATCAAATCAGTATTGGATCCCCAAGGACAAGATTCACATCTTGCCGAACCATTATCGTGGCTTTAGTCCAGGGGGAGCCAAATTAAAAACAATATTCATAGTTAGATAAATTTCTATTCTTGTTTTAAATTGCATGATTGCTTGTCTATTTAATTTCTGCAATTTACCATGCTTAGACTTAGGACTGGTTAGTTTAAGGACTGAACCAATTAACTGAAATTTGAACAACCTAGTATTGGGTGGCGGTGAGATGATAGTACGTTAGGGAAGCCTCTTCTAATAAGGTCAAGTATACTCTACTTGGTCTCTTTAGACTGGTGAAACTAGCCGAAGCTACCGATCCAAGACCCAAACTAGTTAGACCAGAATTTTTCAAAAAATAATTTTGAAAATGAAATTTCATTAAAAGGCTTTGTCAAGGAAAGGGTTGATGATCCAATAAGGCTACGGCCAAAGAAGGCCTAGTGCCTCGCCAAGACCTGGAAGCCAATTTTTGAAATTCAAATTCAAATTATTCTTTGTCAAATTCGAATCTAACACAAATTTTCAGTTAATTGTAGATTCAAACATTTTTTAAAATAAATCAAAACAATTGTTTTCAAAATTAATTTAATTTTTTCAAAATAAATCATGATTTTTCAAAATAATTCTATCTATTAAAACCTGTCTCACAAAAACCCTTAAGGCTAACGTGATTGACAACTCTAGATTGGGTGAGACAGACTAGGTTGTGAAAATCAATTTAGGCTATTCCTGATTCTAATTGGATCCAAATCAACAAAACTCTTTATGTGTAGGAACATAAAGATTTGGACCAATGGATGTTGGATAGCGGGTGCTCCAGACACATGACTGGGGATAAATTGAAATTCACCAAACTCAAGTTCAAAAACCTAGGCTCAGTAGCATTTGGCAACAATGCTACACTCAAGGTGATTGGGTCAGGTAACATTGAACTTAAATCTGACTTTGTTATTAAGAAGGTTCTTTTGGTTGAAGATTTTAAATTTAACTTGCTTAGCATAAGTCAATTGTGTGATACTGGTTATGTAGTTACCTTTACCAATTCTAACTGCCTGATTAGAAACTTGCAAGACTAAGAAATCATGCTTAAGGGCACTAGGAAAAATAATGTTTACACCATAAACCTACCACTAGTACCTAAATGCATGTTAACTCAGTTAAAACAATCAAACTTAACTTGGATCATGGTTAGAATTGGAAATGGGGAGAAGACATAGATTAAGGGGGAGGTTACCTCTTAGGGTTATTATGTCTTATGTTTTTTCAATTGCTATCTTTTGCTATTGTTATTGTGGTTGTTATTTATCTCTAACTTAAACATATTGCCACACATCAAAAAGGGGGAGATTGTTGAGGCAATCGACCCTTAAATGATTGGAAGATCATGGTTTTGATGTGTGTGGGTGAATATGTTTAAGGTTAGAGTGTTATGTTGTATTTGATGTGTAATTGAGTTTGCAGGACTTGGAGAATCACACTTGTTGGACATATCCGAGGGACGAGAGCCGAGGGAGGAGAGCTCCAAGGGCAAGCCGGGAAGTGGACTTCAAGGGCACACGTGAAGGGTGGCATGGAGGCAATCCAAGGGAAGGCTTGCATGCGCATCCAAGGGACGATAGCCAGAGGAAGAGGACTTCAAGGGGTAAGCCAAGGGAGCAGACCTGAAGGGTACACATGAAGGAGAAGGTCCGGAGTTGCTGGAACAAGGCTGAGAGGCAAGGTAGTCGACTGGCTCAGGGCCAGTCGACTGCCAAAACTCACAGAGAGTTTTCAGCCTCGGACTAGTCGACTGGCCCTGCTGCAGTCGACTGGTATACCCCGAAAACTAGCCGTTGGCTAGCCGTTGTCTAGCAATTAATGCTAGGCCAGTCGATTGCCCCTGGGGCAGTCGACTGGTGCGGGGCTGGACAGACTGCGAGTTTGTCCTGTTCACCTATAAAAGGAGCACCTTTTTGCACGTGGGCGGTACGGTTCCGTACAGTGTCGAAGTGTTGCTCGTCTGAAGAGTGTTTCATACTTCCTCTCTCATATTTCTTCATTCTGTAAAGAGGAAGATCGACTGTAAAGGTTTCTCCACCTGAAGGAGAGTTTTCCATAGTGAAAGTGGTGCTCGCAGCGTGGATCCTTGGATTAGTCACCCATCTGGGTGGATACCAAGTAAACGATCATTGTTAGCATTGTATTTATTTTCATTTGCATATTATTTCCGCTGCGCTAACGAATTTGTAGAGATCCAATCCGAAAAAGTGCTATTCACCCCCTCTAGCACGCCTAGACGATCCTTCAAATTCCTCACGGTGCTGCGGATGCCCGAGGTACTTAGACTTGGTCTGGGTGCGACTGACGCCTGACCAAGAAACAAAACCCTAAATACCTCGCGGTGCTGCGGATGCCCAGGATACTTAGGCTTGGTCTGGGTGCTGCGGATGCCCGACCAAGAAACAAAACCCTAATACCTCATAGTGCTGTGGATGCCCGGGGTACTTAGGCTTGGTATGGGAGTTGCGGATGCCCGACCAAGAAATAAAATGCTAATACCTCGCAGTGCTGCGGATGCTCGGGGTACTTAGGCTTGGTCTGGGTGCTATGGACGACCGACCAAGAAACAAAACCCTAATACCGTGGTGTTTGCGGATGCCCGGGTACTTAGGCTTGGTCTGGGTGCTATGAATGCCCGACCAAAAAACAAAACCCTAATACCTCGCAGTGTTGCGGATGCCCGGGTACTTAGGCTTGGTTTAGGTGTTACGGATGCCCGACCAAGAAATAAAACCCTAATACCTCGTGATGTTGCGGATGCCCGGGTACTTAAGCTTGGTCTTGGTGCTACGGACGCCCGACCAAGTAACAAAACCCTAATACCTCGCAGTGTTGCGGATGCCCGGGTACTTAAGCTTGGTCTGAGTGCGACGGACACCCGACCAAGAACAAAACCCTAATACCTCGGGTGCTGCGAATGCCTGGGGTACTTAGGCTTGGTCTGGGTGTTGCGGATGCCTGATCAAGAATAAACCCTAAGATCTCGCGGTGCTGCGGATGCCTGGAGTACTTAGGCTTGGTCTGGGTGCTACTGGCGCCCGACCAAGAAGCAAAACCCTAATACCTCGCGGTAATGCGGATGCCTGGGTACTTAGGCTTGTTCTGGGTGCTGCGGACGCTCGACCAAGAAACAAACCCCTAATACCTCGCGATGTTGCAGATGCCTGGGGTACTTAGGCTTGGACTGGGTGCTACGGTCACCCGACCAAGAAACAAAACGCTAAGACCTCGCGGTGCTGCAGATGCCCGGGGTACTTAAGCTTGGTCTGGGTGCTACGGACGCCCGACCAAGAAATAAAACCTTAATACCTCGCGGTGTTGCGGATGCCCGAGGTACTTACAAGAAACAGGAACAACTTGGGGTACACAGGGTAAAGGGACGAAACAATTCCATTCAAAGACCCTGATGACTTCATACATTCAACTCCTCCTCGGATGGTAACCTATTCCATGCCATCCAACTCACACTTAGAAACAAAGATAAATTGCAAAATACAAAAGGAGGAAAAGAAAATCAGCGGCTATAACTCCTCCTCGGATGGCAACCTACTCCATGCTTGACTGACACCTGGGGTGGACGACCACCCGATGCCTAAAACTTGGGGAATCATGAGGTGGAGAGCATTTGAGATGGGCAGGAGATGAACCACCAAGAAACACTTTCTAATATAAAGTCCGGGAGAGTTTGCTATGCTCACGGGGGAAACAAATGATATCATCTCTGCTATGCTCCCGATGGAGTATGTGATGTCTCTTCTGGACTCTCCGGTGAAACCTGTGGTTCCATCTTGGCCAGGCCTCCAGTGAAAAACACTACGTCATCTCTGCTATGCTCTCCGGTGATGTAAACAACCCCTGCAACAAGGGAGAACGGGGGAGAATGTATCGGTGCGCTTTAATCTTCACAGTGTTGGGTAAGACTTGGTGGCTTTCCTTAGTGAAAACTTGGTCGTCCTTGAGAGACCTCTCCATATCTACGGATTAAAAATTAATCCGAATGGAGACCCATCTCCCAACGACCATCTCGTGCCATATCGAACGCTCCAAATTTCAACTCGGCCAATCACAAAGATCGAGCCTTGTAATTTGCTTGACCGTTCGACCGCGAAAAAGGCGACGAGTGGATCACCGACTTTTGTGTTTATGGTCGGGGTCCAATTAGTTAATTATTAACCATGACAAACAATCAAAATAATTAACTAATTAACATGAAATGACGAGGCAATTAAAACATGGCACAATAATAAACAAGGAGCTTGGGAAGAGGTTATACCTTCCCGATCACCTCGCGACCTTCTACCTTATGACCCTCCCTTCCCGGACGTCGTGTGGGCGACAATCTACCGGGAACCGAGATCACCAAGGTGACCCATCAATCACACCTTCTTCTTCTCTTCTAGATGATCCAAACCCTAGACTAGGGTTGTTGCCGCCGACTTCTATCCTCCCTCTCCCTTGCACCGCCAGCCAACAGCAGCCGCCAAGGCCCCGCCGGCCCACTGTAGACCTCGAGAAGTGAGTGAAGAAGAAGATGAAAGGAAGAGAAAGCTTCCTTTCAGCCCCAACACAAGTCGAGATCTCCTCTCCTCCAACCTTGCGGCGCCGCCGGCCAAGAGCCTTGCGCCGCCTCCTTCTAGCCGCCGGAGCTCCTTCCCTCATCGACGCTCACCACAAAAGGGAGAAGACTCTCCTCCCTTTGTCTAGTGATGGTAGCTCACGGTATGGTTGAGGGAAGAAGAAGAGAAGAGAAGGTGAACACACCTTCTCTTTGTCATGACCTAGGAGAGAGAAAAGGAAGAGAGGAGAGAATACTTGGGTTGGATTGATTAAGCCTTGGTTTCTTGATCTCATAGGGTATTTATAGGGCTAAGGTAGGGATCAATAGGAGGAGTTGAATCTTGGCCCACCAATGGATCTAAATCCGATCCATTAACTAAGATCCATTCCACTAAAGGATCTTAATTGAACTTCCTCACCAACCCCCATATTTTCATATGGGCTCCACATATTACGAGTCGTCCATCCCCCCGTATTTAAGATATCGAATGCCTATTAATTAATTTAAATTACTGACAATTCAAATTAATTAACTTCTGGATCCTTGATTAGTACCACTTAACCTTATCAACATGCCGGATCAAATCCACCTGCAGGGTTTAGCATGATGAACCTTTTGAGCTCATCAAGGGGGCATCATCATCCCGACTCACCAGGACACAGATTCCATCAATAATCAATGGCACATCATATTATTAATATTATCTCTCAACTTACCAGGTCTATCAATCTAACAGAATAGATCTCGCCCATTGGTAAATCAAAGAAATAATAATTAATAATATATGCCCATTATTATATCAGGATTAAGGGATCGTACTCCATAATATAATCTGAGGTCATATCCAATTATAAAGCCAGTACAAATTGGATAACCTCTGGTTTTGGTCCTGCTCAATGTACTCAAAGCACACTAGTATAATTTTATGGTCAAGACCAACCACACCTAATCACACTACAACCATTCCGATGGTTTGTCCAATTCCATCTCGATTTTGAGCCTCTACTTATACTAGGCAAGGAACTGATAACATGATCTTCCGTGTGACACCACACACCATGTTATCTACAATGCAAAGTAATGGACTTTATGCATGTACTAATATAAACAGGCACCTAGTGTAGTTGTGATTCTCTTTTCAAAATGAAGATGTTCATATATAAAAGAAGCATGTCTTTCAGTATACACATCTTACACACAGGTAGTTCTGAGAGCACCTGGCTTCGCCTGTGTTGAGGTGGCTTCGCACCCCTTTGGGCAGCGAACCTCTCCCCCCTCAGACCTCACCTCCAGACTGCGACCTCTTTCTCCTTCCTTGCTCATGGGTTCTAACAAGAGGAAGAACTGTTCAACCTTCCACCTTTATAGTGACAACCACCCTTTCTTACATTTAATGAAGGCGTGATGCGGGGGCAATAATGGACACTAATCCTGAAGCGCCGCCTCCTTTATGTCGCCATCAGTGGATATGCTTTTGTGATGCCTCGAAATTCGTGAACCTTTATGGATCAATTCAAGGGATTGCTTGGGGTCTGGAAACGACAGTTCGGATTCCGCAAACACTTAATAGGGAAAGGAGCCAATGTGGGTCCCATAAATGAATAGCTTTGGGCCTGACAGTTGAACTCTCGGCGCTACCCTGGGAGAGACCCACACTCAAGGTCAAACCCAGAACTCCCGAAGTTACCTCAGCCCAAGCGACACCTGGCGTCACGAGCGGCTCGAGGTTCCTAAGACCAACCTCAGAGGTTGGTGGGGACGAGCATTGACTCCTTGACTCCCTTACCCCACGGGTCAGGGAAGAACCTTCATCTTTCAGGAGCGTCAGTACACCATCTGGCTCCTTAAGTGGAGCCAAGGCACCGACTCTTCAACTTCCTTAGTCCTCGCGACCAGGACATGTAATAAAAGGAGCCCAACAAAAGAGATGCTCAGTACAGTAAGTCGAAAAATTGCCTTTATTACGATCAGAATGAGTACATTGGAAGACGATAGTAAGCCTGGACAAAAAGGCAAGACCCAGAGTGAGAAATGGTTCTATATTTTCTACAACTCTTTGTCCTCTGGTGGGAGTTCCTCCCAAACTCAGCCGATGCTCATGAAACTCAGGTCGGCATCCGAAGGCAAAAGTTGGGTCTTCCTCAGTTGGTTAATGGCCCCGTGGAAGCCTTGCTTCAAACTCTTCATTACTTGGCTGGCAAGGATATCGCCAAACTCATCCGACTCCAGGAACTTGGCCTTGAAGTTTGCTTCGACCTCTTTAGTATGGGAAGCCTCAGCAGCCCGAAAATTACATAGTTCGACCTCGGCTGCCTCCTTGGCACGCTTTAGCTGCTCCATCTCAGCATACATTTTGTCTTGATCCGCCAGAGCCTCCTTGAGCCTGTCTGAGGTGGCCCATGCTTCCGACCGTGCCTGTGCCAGTTCTTCCTCGAAGTCAGACAAGCGATCAGCTGCCATCATGAGGTCGGACTCCTTCTGGGCAAGCTGATGCTCTTGGTCTTTGACACGTTCATTTAATCTCCCGGCCGAGGCCTCTGATAGATATCATTTTGTTGATTATTTTAATTGTTAAAATCCATGTTTGACCTATGTTTTTATTGCTTAATTGTGATTTTACCCTAGGTTTTAGGATTTCCTCTTATTTTGGACTTAATTGCAAAATTATACATTTTTGGATTATTTGGCCACTAATTTTTTGATATATTTTTGTAGGCATGAAAGGATCCTGAACCTAGGGCATACTGGGTCAAATTTGAGTCGGATGTGAACCGAATCGAATTATCAAGCTTACAATTAATCCGGGCCGTCCGATTCAAAAGCGGCTAGATCTGAGCCATCCGGGATCATCTGAAGCAATCCGAGCTAGGATTAGGGTTGATCAAGCACTATGATCAAGATCTGAAGGTTTCATTCCAATCAGAGCTAAATCAACCGTTGGATCAAGCTCGGAGGGCTCTAGATCATCCATTCAAAGATTAGCTTGATCTGGACCATCCGTTGCAAATCTGGAGGATCCAAGCTACCACAAGGTAGATCCTGACCACAGATCATCATCATTAAAGTTTGGCTCAAATCCGATCAAGATCAGCCGTTGGATTTCCTTCGATCAATCTGGGCCGTCCATTGGTTATTACTTAATCAAATTTCCTTCGCAGCCAAGCCTGGTCGCGTCTTCGCCGCACGTCTTCAGTTCTTCATCTGTTCTTCATTTTTGCTTCAGTTTTTCTTCAATTCGAGGCGCGACCACCTCAAATCGATACTAATCCTTGAGTGACAGCAAGGATAAGGATTGGAGTTTAGTTTAGTTAGCAAACTTTCAGTAATTAGCTTTAGATTCCATTTCTGCTATTTCGTTTCTGCAATTTGTATCAGATGATTCGTTTCTTGTATGGATTGCTTATTTCTCAATTCGAGGCTTATCCTTGAGTGACAGCAAGGATTCGTGAGCTGAGATGAGAGATTGAGGCTTTGTTTAGTTAAATTTCATTGCAATTAGCTGTAATTTTCATTACTGCTTAGTTTGGTTTCTGTTTTTGGTTTCAGAATGGTTAAATTCGTTTATTGCAGTGTTCTAGCTTAAATTAGGGTTCAATCTTCAAGTTAAGTAGTTAGGAATTTGTTTAGTGAGTAATTGCTTTTAATTTCAATTTCCTTCTCGTTTTTAGTTTGCGTATCAGCTGTAGACTGCGTATCAACCCCTGTTTTGCAATTTCAGTTTGATTTCTGATGTTTTTTCCAGTTCAGCTCGAATTGCTATTAGTGTTTAGTTTATTCTCTCAATTGAAGATTGCATTTGGTATGTCAATGAATGAAATCTGAGTTTGTTTCCATTCGTTGTATTTCTGCATTTTCATTCAGCTTGTTTGCTTCAATCTTCATTTCTGCAACTTGAATCCTATATCTGTCTAGTTCGTTTCATTCCGAACATGGTAGCTATCATTGCTGAGGGTATATCACTGAAGTGTTGCCTTTAGATTTCAGCCCTTGAATTAATTTGCTTGCGTGTTTTGTGTTCAGTTGGTCCGAAATTCTGAACATTGCATCCCTGCAGCCAAGTTTCTGCAAGTCTGCAGCTTAGTTCTGCATTAGAGTTTTGGAGTTTTGCATTCTAATCAATTGCTGCATTTTTCCTTCAGTTTCTGCAATGTTTCTACCCGATCAGCCTTTCTAAATTGCAGGGTTACAGCTGTGGCAAATTAGTTCATCTCTTGGCACAGAAGTGGCAAAAATTGGCACAAGAGTTTTCCTTTTGTGTTCCAAGCTGATTTGGCATTGGTTTCATCCGGGATTCACCTGTTTGTCTAGTGAAGATTATGTTTTGAAATCAATAAATATGTCTGAATTACTAGTTCGTGATTGCTGCAATTTCTGATAATCTTTAGGCATATCAGTCCATGATCTTGTGAGTTTGTATCAAGTAAGACATGTTAAGATATTTGGTGTACAGTTTGCTTTCAACTTAGTCTGTCTCGAATTCCATTTAGTTGTTTCTGAAATCCAGATTTCACTACTGCCTTTGGTTTATAATTCCTACTCTTAGTATCAGATTTTAGCATTGGCACATATGTTTGAATAATTGAGTATCAAGTTTGTTTCAAATCCCTATTTGTATCGAGTCTTTAGTCCTGAAATTGGGTTTATAATCTTGCACTAACTTCAACTTAAGATTTGCAGCCCTGTTTAGATGCACTTGCTCAGCATTTGGATTGCGCCTAGGATCAATTTGGTTTTTCGCATTCGGTTAGTGCATTGGTAGATCAAGTGGTCCATTGGTTGAATGATAACTTGCTATCACTTGTTAAGTTCCATGGTTGAGTTTTCCTTTATTCTCATTGTGTTTTTATTCTAAATTGAAACCCAAACCATATTATTTGAAACCCGAAAACACAAACGACACCTAAATACAAGCGCGAATCAAACAACGTCAACTAGTCCCCGAGAAAAATACGACCTGTGGCCCCCTATATTACATTTTCATACTTTTGATTGTAAAAGGGTTTCCAGCATTTCATTCATTTATAAATTTTAAATCTGATGAGCCCACACTTTCGTGACAACTTTAATTAGTATATCTGGGCTTATCAGCCTCCAGAAGTCGGATATCCCCCGATAACTTCTTCTCTTTCGTCTGAAGATAATCCCGCTCTTGAGTCACCCGGAGTAGGTCATTGGTGATGGTCACAGCCCTCTCGGACGCCAAACGTTCCAGGCGCCGGGAACTCTGTAGGGAGGACTCCCTGGCCATCAGGGTGTCCAGATGATGCTCCACCTTCATGCGGAGAGCTCTGGTGACGCCCACTTGCATGAGTCCCGCCCTATGCTCATGGTTGGCAGTGACCTCTGCTCTCAGTGCTCAGCAGATATAGGTCCCGATCTGCAACCAGGCATACAAGTGACGGCTAGTTGTCAGGCAGTCGTCAGCTGTCTATCATGATGCAAAGGAGTTATAAGGCATAAAAGGAAACAACCTATGTGTCTGGAACACTTACCTTCAAAAGAGACTCATGGAGGATAGTGAGAGGCCCGGCGGAGACCCGCACGGTTTCCCCTCCTGGGATCCCGTGACTTCTCGGGGGGTCAACCCGGCTCACAGAAGGTGAGGGGTCTCTATGCGGGGGGAGTGGCTGGACGGGGGGAGCTCCAGGTGACAATGTAGAAGGGCCAGAGTCATCCTCTTCAGAGCTGGAAGTCCCCTCGGAAGAAAGTCCCTTGGCAGGGACCTCCTTCAACTGCACCGGGGGGGGGGGGGAAAGATTACATGGAAGCCTCCAACGCCGCATCTAGCCTTTTGCGAAGGTGATCAAGCTGCATCCGATGTTGGGTGAGCAATGCTTGCTTGCCCTTCATGACCTTGGAAGGGTCGACCGAAGAAGAGTCGGAGGCCTGACCACTCGCCTCTGGAGTGGCAGTCGACGGGAAAGGTAGAGATCGGGGGATGATATCCTCATCATCGGAAGGTGGAACATCCTCCTCAGGAATAGATGGAAGTGTGTTGGGGCCACTGGGGCGCATCCTTTTTCGTCTGGGCCTAAGACTTCCAGGAGTCTCCTCTTCTGCCGACTAGAGAATTTGGATGTTGATGGGGCAGCGGGGGGTGACGACTCCTCTGTGGCCTCCTCCGTATGGACAACAGCCAGAGGTGGGGCATCCCTCGAAGGGATGCCCATCTCTGGGTCAACCGACAAACCTGAAGTCTCTTGGTCGACAAATGGCAGAGGCACAGCAGGAGCCTCTACCCGCTCTGGCGCGACATACTCACCGGACAATTCAACAGTCCCCTTCGAGGAGTTAGCTGAAGCAGAGGGCGAACTAGGAGGAGCTGGGGGGGATCCAGAGCCTCCTTGTTGGCTTCGTCCCATTTGATAAGTCGATGAATCACCCTCAAAAGCATGATTTCCTCTGCAACAGCCAAGCAACCAAACATCAATTAGAATTAACAGGCATTGATGGAAAATATGAACTTACAGAGGCTGGGACTAATACGGGTGATTTTAGGGCTAAGGCTCGCTCGGTACATGAGCTCCTCACTCTGCACTAGACTTGGGCCGCTGAACTCCCTGCCGGCGAGTATGCTCCTGGCGCGTTGGTAGGCTGGATTATGTAGAAAATTCCCCAACACGGGGGGAGCAGGCAGGTCCTCCATCCAGCGGAGGGGACTGAAGGGTCGCTCGGGCAGTCGGATGAAGAAAAACTTCTCCTTCCACCCTTTATGAGAAGAAGGGAACCCTCCTAAGAACCTATGGCTAGGATGCGCTAAAAAGCTAAAGGCCCCTCGCGAGCCAATCGGAATGAAGGAGGAATGAAAAAGGCGAGGGGTCAGGGGGATGTCGAAGAGTTTAAAAATAATGTACGCCCCACCCATCTGAGCAAAGGCGTTGAGAGTCATCTGATGGAGAGGTATATCAAAATAGGAGGCCACATTCATGAAGAAAGGAGGAATGGGGAAGCGGAGCCCTAACTCTACTTGCTCTAGGAAGAAGGTGAAGAAACCTCTGGGAGGTTTTACCGGCGTCTGGTCTACTTTGGGGATCGCCACCGCCATATCGGCTGGAATGCCGTAAGTCTCAATGGCTGTCTGTAGAACCTCCAACCTCACTCTCGAAGAGGCAGACTCATACCACTCCACTTGGTAGCCCTCCATGGTTCCTAAGAAAAAAGACAAGAACGAGGCAGAAGACTTATGCGAAAGGAGCCCTTACGGAAGAAGACGAAGACGAGGTTCACCAAAAAATGAAGCTAGAAGGTGGCCGAACGTCTTCACCTCCCTTTCTAATACGAAGGAAGCCGCCCGCCTGTGTGCAATAGGGGCAAGACACGTGGATAGCAGGAAACCGCCACATCAAGGCGGTGTCATGGAATAGTCGTCTGTTAGCAAGAGATCGCGGGGAGAGTAGTTAAGGCACGTGGCAAAGACACATTCGCGAAGGGGCTTTGTCGCCATTAAAGATCACCATGCGTTTTTATAGATGGTGGACGGGTATCATTGCAGTACCTCGAAGACCACAAAAGCCTTTTTGGAAGAACAAAATCAAAAAGGGGTTGCCTCGAGCTCCGAGGCAAATACTACAATTCCTTGGACCCAATATAACCGCTAGGGAAGCAGTAACGGGTACAGGGACCCACTATAACATAGCTTCTTCATTGCAATACTAATATAATCAGTCGGCAACACTTCCTTCGATCAGACTTGAATGGAGGGGCTTGTGATGGGGTTGAGCACCCTGTGGCTGACACGTGGAGTGAAGAGGATATGTGGCAAGATGTATCGAGTCTGAATGACTCTCTTTCCGAAACTCCCGAGACCCTCTCGGGAAGGGGATCCCCCGAGATCCCCCTCGGGTAGACACACCCCGGAGATCCAGTTGGAAGATGCACTCTCGAGATCACCCTGGGAAATTAGGCCCCCGAGACCACCTCGGGAGGGAAAAATGCCCGGGACCCCCCAGGCCAGAAGACCCCGAGATCACCTCGAGGAAGCGGAGCCCAAGAAGCATTCGACCTCAAGTAACGGTCCCTCTTTTTTCGGATCTGCAGATAATCATCACCAATTATTGCGAGGTAATCATGACCCATAATTATCGTAACGGTCCGAGCTTAAGGACTGCGTAGACCGTTGTAAAGGTGATCCCGTAACCGACAATTAGGGGAAAGTGGCGAAGATCGTGAAGACTCGTGGGGCGGCCACCTCAGGTATAAAAGGTACTCCAACCCCTCCGGTAAGGGGGTTACGCACTCTCTACTTCACGCATACTTTCTTGGCTTCCTTTCATCTCCTAGATCGAAACACTGACTTGAGCGTCGGAGTGAGCTTCGCCGGACAACCTCCGGCGGGTTCCCCTAACGCTCGTGTTAATCTCGTAAGGTGGAAGTTCTTCCTCTAGCATTAGTGTCCGCATAAGTTGAATCTTGGTGACTTACCGTCGACGACGATTCCTTCTAGAACAATGAGTATTTTCGAATTTATACTCATAGAAATAGAAAATTTTTGTGAGATTCATCATCTCAAAATTAATTGGCTTGAATGATTTGATATTAGATGTTATCTAAATAAAATAAAATATTGCTATAATTAATCATATATCCACATATTGATTCCTAATTAAAAAGTTTTATTGAATTAATTTTTTTTAATAGGAAGTAAAAAAAATGATTAACGAGGTTTTTTTCAACCAACCTCAGACGACCGGTTCGATCTCACAGAAGTTTCCCACCGGCCACTAAGATAAATCGGGAAGCGTTCATAGTGGACGGTCTAGAAGCCCAGCGTCTCAGGATTGACTCCCCATTTGGAGAAATTTTTTTACAAATACATCGTAACTGAGGATCGAATCGTGAATGTCTAGAAAGTGAACACAAAGCGAATTATTCTTTTGCCTTTTTAATAGGAAGACAACCCTGACATACGGGTTGCAGAACGATCATTTTATTTTCGGATTTATCTTGACAATAAAATTATTTTCATACGATGAAATCAGTAAAAAACTTAGGCAAGAAAAATAGATAAGAAATGAAACATAGATTTCCTTATTAAAAAAAGGAAATAATAAGAAAAAGATGAAAAATAAACTTTGTAAAAATTAGTCAATCCACTCTTCTTATAAAACTTTGAAAAAAATAGCATAAATAATCAAAGGACAAATTCATTTTTTATTTAAATACTATTTTCAATAACTATGACATCCTTATAATTTTATCTAAATATTAACGAATGGTCCAATTCAAATTTTTAAATGTCATGATTTTGAATATGGTGTAATAGTAAAATTAAAATACTCCAAAAAAATAGTTAAGAGGATAGAATTTAAATTTTACTAGAAATAAATATTTTTTAAATATTCATAAATTATATATTAATTATGTAGGAGAATCTTATACAATTCAAATAAAATAACATGTTTAGTGATAATATATATATGTCAATTTTTATTATTAAATAAAAAATTAAAATGAAAAGCAATTTTATTTCATCATGGATTCATATTAATATAAGATATAGTATTATTTTTTATAATATAAGATATTAATGGTGATTATAAATTTTATAAGAGTAGTGGATGTGGATGCGATCGAAAATTTATTTTACTTGAATAGGGGTGTGTCAGGCCTAGGGGTGTGTCAGGCCTGTGCTATAGTGCAACACATATGTGACACATGAAACCCCTAGTAGCAAGCTACTGTGATGGGTCATCCCCCATATAAAAATTAATTTAATATCAAAGTGGACCAATGACCCACATATCAGATATTAAATTGATAAGAACAGATACTATACTTGATCTTAGCCCAAAGGCCGAGAAAGGTATGAGTTGTTTTACCGTTCTTTGTCCATTTTTATAATTGCTCTGTGTGTAATTCACCTTGGTAACTTCAGATGTGGGACTATCATTTTTCTTACATTAACTCAAGGAAAGCTAAAGACCTATATTTCACTAAAATTAAATTAAATTTATTTTTAATGTACTTTACTGTAATTATTATAACTTATTTAAAATTTTAATTTTGAAGATTTTAAAATATAATTTCAAATAAAAATTTGAAATTATCTTTTTCGAATTTGATAAATTATTTTTTAAAATTTTAATTTTGGATTAACATCTGAATTTTTTTAGGATTTGTAATTATATATTTTCTTTTGAATTTGTATTTTTATGATTTATGATTTTATTTTATGAATTTTTAAAATTTGAAGAATAGGAAGATATAGTTACTAATAAGCTTTGAAATTTTTTTCGGTATGAAAAAAAGACACTAAAATAATTTAATTTTGGGATTTAACAAATCAATTGAGAGTTATTAAAATTTTTTATTTAGAAAATTTATATTCGGTTTAAAAAAAGGGATAGGTCTAAAATTTATTAATTAAAAAAATTTATTTAGAAAATTTATTTTCGATTTAGACGGGAATCCTAAGCTTCCTGTGAATGTCATGTCTACCTACAAAACTGTGTTTTATAAAAAAAATATTGGATGATCGGTCCAATATTGATAAACATGTGAATGCCACGTCTGCCACGTCTGCCCCTCATTTTGCATTAAGTTGATATTTCCAAAAAAAATAATATTAGACCAGGTAGCAGATAAATCTGGGATGATCGGTTCGACCTCATGGAAGTTTCCCACCGGTCACTAGGATAAATCGGGAAACGCTCGCGGTGGACGGTCTAGAAGTCCAGCGTCCCAGAGTTTACACTCCATTTAGAGAAAAAATTTCTGCATAATATACCATAACTAGGGATCCAACCGCGGATGTTTAAAATAACGACTAGTCATCCTACCACTATACTATAGCCCCGGGAGCTTATTAAATTGATATTTCCAATTTCATAGGTTTGAATATGTTTGATTGAACAGATAAACTCGACTTATTTCCAATTTCATAACTTCGAGTAACTTTGATCGAATATTATTATTGATAAACATGTGTTATTTAATCTAATTAGTTCAAGTAATGAATGATTTTCAAGTAATATATACAATATACACGTCATGTTAATACATGAGAGATATAATTCAGAATATGATTATCTTGAAAATGAGAGATTTTACCTGATTTCGAGGTTAACACAAAAAGAAAAAAAATCTTTTTTCCCAAAATAAATATTTTAAGGTTGAATAAAATAATATTAGATTATGTTTCATTTTTATAATCTTTGATTATCTGATTATATAAGAGCTATTAGTAGCTTAAAAAATAAAGGAAATGCTCATTCTTAAATAAATAGAAAATCAAGTCTAAGAATTAAGTGGATATTTTTATAGGGTAATGGTCGATCCATAATTGATTAAGTAGCATTGGAGTACTCAACATCCAACAATTTGTGTAAAAACTGAAGTTGAATGTTTTTAACAAATTTACGACAAGAAAGTTTTTGGCTATGCAATTGTGTGTTTACCAATGTTATGTTGGTAGTTTTGGTGAGACCAGCCGGAAGAAAATAAAATAAAAAGATTTCATCAATAATAAAGTTTATAGCTACATTATCATGGAAAGTAGTGCGACATTTTATTAAAAAATATATGTGAGAATTTATATTTATTAAAAAATATATCCTATGATTTATTTTTTATCAAATGATGCATGTAAAATCAGCTCATTCCTCTTATACTCTTCCCGCCAATAACGTTTTTTCATAGTTCATTTTTCGAGATATCCGAACTACCTTTTCATAATTTGATTTTAAAATAATAAACTATGGTTCGGATGTAGATATTCTCATCTTTTCTTACCCTATATATCTCTTCCTAACTTGTAACTCGACCAAGCCCCGAAGTTTTTATTATATTTTACTGTGATTATAAAAGATAAAGAAATAATTAAAAGATTATCTTATAAATAATCATTAGGCCCTTTTGCTCGAAATAAATTTATTTCAGACACTTTTTGGCCTGAAATAAGGATATAAATAGAAAATATCAAAAAATATCATCAAAATAAAATAAGGAAAGATTTCAGTCCCAAAAATTTCAGATCCTCTATGGGCTTGAAATACTTTTATTTCAGACCCTCTTTGGACATAAAATGAAACCTAATTAATTTTTAATAAATTTTTTTATGGACAAGAATGAAGGGATCAATTACGAATAAGTTAAATGGGAAGTTGAAAAATAAAATGAAAATTCAGAAGCATCACATTAAGAATTTCCAAAGAGGGCTTTTTTCTATTATAAAATGTTGAAGTTTGACTTTTGATGGTCTACTAGGTTTTCTTGTTGTTGTCAATTCCTTCCTGTCGTCGTTCTAGTTCTAACTTGGGGCACAAGCTCTTCTAGGATTGATTGTTTTCATTTCATAATACACAGTGCTATTAGATTTCTCTGCAATTATTTGTTTTTGTTCCATGCTTTCCCCTACACCATTTAGCACATTAGTAGGTAAAATATTGATTAATATATCTATTACCTTCTTATTTGCCCGAAATTGTTCTTGTTTCTCTTTGTCCCAATATCTAGGACGAAGCTTCTTCCCGTGCTTGCCCATTGGAACTTCGAAGGGGTCTTCAAGCGCGATCCGGCATGCCCAATCCATTCCGAACCACGTCTCGATCCTCGCCCGCCAATAGTTGAAATCCTCGTGGTCGTAGGCCGGCGACGTGTAGATGTCGTCCTGATGGACCCGAAATAGACTAGGTTAAGTTGTCACGAATGTGGGTTCATCAGAATTTAGAATGTGTATAAAAAGCTGGAAACCCTTTTTGCAATCAAAGTATGAAAACGTAGTAAAGGGGCCACAGGTCGTATTTTTCCTGGGGACTAGTTGAGATGGTTTGATTCGATTCTTGTATTTATGTGTCGTTTGTGAATTTTGGGTTTCGAATATAATTTGGGTTTGGTTTGCAATTCAGAAATGAAAACTCAATAGAAAGAAGGAAACTCAACCATGGAACTTAACAAGTGATAGCAAGTTATCATTCAAACAAAAGGACCACTTACTCATCTAAAACACTTAAGTAATTTTTGGAAAACAAATCTGATTCAATATGCAGAACAAATGCCAATCAATGAAGCAACAGAATCCAACTTGAGACAGACCAAATGCAAGCAATCTAAAACCAATTTGATACAAAAACCGTGCCAAGATTTCACTTGATGCAAGTGCTAACAATTGAACAACTTGATACCAAAAGTAAAAAAACTTATGTACCCAAAAGTGAAACTCAATGCAGAATGTATGACTGATCAAATCAGCTTGAAAGAGCTAGGCTGTCAATGAAGTTTCCTGCCAGAAGGAATGAAGACATTGAAGAACTGGCCTGATCAAGGTAGGAACAACTCAATTCAGAAATGAGCTGCAGAAAAGTGAGCATATATGTAGAATTGGAATGCGGCAACAAAGAGGATGCAAAACTCAAACAAAATAACTGACTTCAACTGCAAAGGAATTCTAATGTAGAGCTAAACTGATACAAAACAGTGCCAATCATGCTTGATACGCAGGGGAAAACATTTGTGCCAAAATTGCTACTTTTGTGCCAAGAGCTGAAATAAATGCTAAAGCTGTAACCTAGCAATGCAGAATGGCTGATCTATTTAGAAACATTGCAGAAACTGGAAGGAAAAATGCAGCAACTGATTGGAATGCAGAACTCCAAAACTCTAATGCAGAACTAAGCTGCAGAATTGCAGAAATTTGGCAGCAGGGATGCAGTGCAGTATTTCAGAAACCGGAGATTGACATCAGAAATCAACTGAATTCATACATCATAAAGTAACTAAATCAAGTTAGCAAAACCAATGTTCATTGAGGATTAGGAAGGACTGATATCCACTTAACCAAAATTCAGAATCGATAAACTAAACATGCAGAAATGACAGTAATTGCAAGCTGAAACTGAATTGCTACAAACCAACTGCTGAGAAGAAACTTAACTACACGCAAGCTTGGAAATGTATTTGCTCCCTGGATTTTGTCTTAATCTCAAGAACTAAACTAGACCTAAACTGAAAACCAAAATAACTAAGAGTTTAGAAACTAAGCGAAATTGCGGAAAAGAGTTGATACACTGCTAAACAACTGATACACAAGCATAAAATTGCAAAGCAAATGAAATTAAGTGAAGTATTAACTAAACAAACTAGCTAACTAATGAAAGAACAAATTCGAACCACTAATTTAGCAAAAATAATTCAAAACTTAAAGTAAGGTAGCTGATACAAACATTCAGAAACAGAACAGATGCAGAATTCGAAAATTACAGCTAAAAACTGAAATTGTAATAAGGAATCTACTCCTCAATCACTCCCTAGATCGAGTACTCCTTGTTCGTCACGCAAGTGTGAGCCTCGAACCCGTAAGCTCAACAAATCAGTGAGAAAACTCAATCTGCGCTTGAATTCAGCTCAACTCTGCTCAATCTGAAATAACCATCCGATTCTCTTGATTCAACTGTGTCCGCGTGCGATGGTGAGTTGTGGATGATCCAAGCAATTCAGGGAACCCCTCATGAACTACTCGGGTGGAAGGAAGTGGAGCACAACCGATCAAAAGGCAGCAAATGGCAGAGTTGAGGAAACCTCTCCCAGCACTGTTTCTTGGGCAATTCTGAACTGGAAACTTCACCGATGATCCTCCCACTGACCTAGCACATGATCTAATGGAGAAATTGAGGGGTCGCGCCCCTTGGATTGGAGAAAAACAGCTGAAGAAATGAAGAAGAAAACGAAGCAGAAGAACACCGTGCGACGGAGACGCGACAAGGCTGAAGGCTGTGGAGAATCTGATTAAATACTTAGCATTGGACGGTTCAGATTGATTTGAGGAAATCCAACGGCTGATCTTGCTCTGATTTAATCCAAACTTTGATGATGATGATCAGGGGTCAGGATCTGCCTCGTGGTAGCTCGGATCCTCCAGATGTGCAACGGATAGTCCAGATCAACCTAATCTTTGAATGGACGATCTAGAACCCTCTGAGCTTGATCCAACGATTGAATGAGCTCTGATTGGGATGAAACCTTCAGATATTGATCAGAGTGCTTGATCATCCCTAACCCTAGCTCGGATTTCTTCAGTTGGTCCCAGATGGCTCAGATCTAGCCGTTTTTGAATCGGACGACTCGGATTAATCCGAAGCTTGATAACTCGATCCGGGTCTACTTCTGACTCAAGTTTGACCCAGTATGCCCTAGGTCCAGGATCCTTTCATGCCTACAAAAATAGATCAAAAATTTAGTGGCAAAATAATCCAAATATGTGCAAATTTGCAATTAAGTCCAAAATAAGAGGAAGTCCTAAAACCTAGGGTAAATTCACAATTAAGTAAGTAAAACATGGGTCAAACATGGATTTTATCAACTAAAATAATCAATAAAATGGTACTTATCAACTCCCCCACACTTAAGCTTGAGCGTCTCGCGAAACTATTAAGTAAGTATCCCCTAGATTCTCATAAGCATAATTAGAAGCAAATGAAAATAAATTATCTAGGGTCGTCAATTCTCATAAATCTAAGCTCTATGGATTAGTATCTTGTCCTTAAATCAACAACTTAGCCTTTTCATCCTTCATGAGTCATTGAGATGAAATTAACTCACTAGCCTTTCAAGGGAAGTTTTGGTGGCTCTCTCCTTAAGTTCTAAGTTGATGATGGAGATAGAGCTCACTCAAACACACATGCTTCTTGCTCTACCATAGGCTTGCTTGTTATCTAATCTCCACCATTATTCATGATTAGGATCAACATCTACAAAAATAAATGAAAACATGGAAAATGATAAGAAATGGAGTAAAAACCAAGAAAATGAAAAATTTGATGGAGTGGAGGACTTGGTTGCTCAAAAAATGTTTCCGATGCACTTTGCTTCTTTTTACAGTCCTCTAGTGACATAAAAAGTGTGGTGAAGTCCAATTTGAATAATTCCTTTGATTTGGATGAATAAAAACCTATTGATCTCAATGTGCCAACTTCCACCTTGCGTGCCAACTTTGTTTCTTTCTTCTCTTTTTCTCTTCTTTTTTTTTCGAACTATTTTTTCTTTCTTTTTTTTTCTCAATCTTCAATTTGAGCACTGCAGATCAGATTTGAATCAGAAAAACTTGAGAACCCAAGCAACACTTAGGGAATTAGATGCTCCACTTTTAACCCTCACCAAACAACTCTTTTTTTTTTTACACTTCACCTTCAAGTTGGCGCACCTCTTTTTCATCAAAATCTTTTTCTGTTTCAGATTTCAGCTCACGACATCACCTTCAGAATCAAGAATCTGATTTCTCCCCAGTAGCTACACAATTGATCCTAGCATCAAGTAGTAGTGGAGAATGCAATTGCTTCACTTGAGACCATGGCACTACAAAATTTTTTTTCTGTTTTGATCTATCAATCCTAGTAGCCACATTCCTTCCAATTCTGATCAGCAAAGGATGTACTCATCACTCTTTGATACATTCATATCTTTGATGCCATGATTTACAGCCTCTGAAAATCAAATTCAGCTTCATCTTGATACCAAACTTGTGCAAAACTGCTTTCATGGAACACTACCTTTTGAATTTTCTTTTCCAGCTGCATTTTCCACTCTGATTCCCCCAACTCAGCTTCAATAACTGTCCTTTAAGATATTCAATACTTCGCAGCCTACTCATTTCAGCAGCCATCCTTGATATTCAGCTCAGAATTTCCAATTTTTCCACAGCTTGCAATGCAGTTTAGCATTCAGCTCTGTTTTTGTTCATCCTTTCGAATTCTGTACAGCTACAATTCATCTTCTCCATAAAATATTTTTGATTTTAACAGCAAGGAACAGCAGCATTTCAACTTCTAGCAGATTGTTCCTGATTTCTATAGCACAGATCAGTTCCTTCTCCATTGCAGATTCAACTCACAGATTTTTCCATTTTGGCACAGATTGTTTCTTAGCTCCAGGTTTTCTTAGCTTGTGTCAGCTTCTGTCAGATTTACAGCTTCTCAGTTCAGACTTCCTACAAAAGGTTGCTGATCTTGACTTCCCAACTTTTGAGCCAAGCCAATTTCGGTCCCAATATAACTTCACAGATTTTTTTTCTTTGGCACAGTTTTTTTTTGTGCCACTTGTGCTTTGTTTCTTTTTTTTTCTTCCGAATGAAACTTGGCTACAAATGGCTTGAATCTCCAAATTAGCAACAAAAATCTGTATGCTCTAATGGTTCCATCTTCTTACTCATCTTTGACACCAAACTCAACTCACTCTTGGCACATGTAAGTGCGAAAAAGAAAATTTCTTGATATGAAATGCCTCTTTGATACCAAATCTTTTCCAAAACACTAATCACTCCCCCACACTTAAATCTTTGTCCGTCTCGGGCAAATTAGCATCAAGAAAACATCCCAAGCAAACAAATCCATAGAAAAATAGGGTTAAGAGTAGGAATAAGGAAAGACAAATAAAGTAGACATGATTAGTGCCAAAAATTGACATGGAAGGATAAACAAATTGATTAGTCTCTATAGATGTGATCCAATCATTGAAATATGATTTTGAAAGAAACTAAGCAAGTTCTAGAGTGCAATAACATATGTGTGTCATAAATATAAGACTAATTCTCACTAGGCAAAAATAATTCATCTCAAGTCCTCAATTAAGAATCTAAAGCAAAGTAGTACTCAAGCATCCAAGAATTTATCCATGAGCTCAAACCTCAAGTTTTAACAACCAAATTTAATTTATTTTCAAAAGACTCTAAAATGCTATGGAGATAACCTAGAGGGATACATTTATTCCTAATCATGCAAGAAATAAATTTCCAAGAAAACTAAAATGGTATCTACAATGACTCCTAGTCATTCTACTCTACTCATGCAATTATTAGCAAGGACTCAATTTAAAAGTGAAAAATGCAATAAAGGAAAATGCAAGAAAGAACAAACTCCCCTTTATTTCTGGCGGTCGGAGTCTATCAAGAAGTAGCCTCCATCGTGGTAGTGGAGGAACATGGGTGGCTGAGAGAATTAGGACTCCCCCACACTTGAACTTTACAGAAAAATGCTCCGGTGGCCGAAGGCGATTTAGGTTCAAGATCCATTGAAGGAATAGAGTGCTATGAATTAAAGTAAGATCAACTCCTCCTTCTTGATGCCTTTTGAAAGTTCTTCCAGGAGGCTGTAGTCTGTTCAGATGGAGCACCCACTCCAGAAGTCTTCTAGACCCTGCAAAACAATGTAATACCCTTCTCAAGCGTGCAGGGTGAGACAGAAATAAAATAATATCAGTCTCTGCATGAAATGTATCCAAAACTGCATCATATTCAATTAAATCAATTTTTGGTAACTCAATGAGTTTTTCACAATTATTTCCTACAAAGGATGTATCAAGCAATGTATTACAACGAATGAAATCAATGCTAGGTGCCTCAATGAATTTTTCATAATTATTTACAGCATAAGATATATCAAAAGACTCATCACAACAATCAACAACACTAGGCACTTCTAAAAATTTTTCACACTCAGCATTTGCATCTGATGTAACACAACATGCTTCATTTTCAGCAAATTCTACACTAGGTACCTCTAGGGATTTTTCACAATCAAATTCTACAAGAGATGCATCCCTAAGTATATCACAAATAATAAAATCAGTTTGAGGTACCTCTATGCAATTTTCAGAAAAATTAGGAGGAGTATTTACCTGATCATGCTGAAAAATACCTGGAGGTTCTACAAGAGTAGATGTAACTGTGGCCTCCTCCTGGTCAAGTATAGGCTCCATCTCAGGCTCAAGTTCTGGTGGACACTCAACTAAAGCAGGTGATCCTTGGGTTCTTGCTTCCACCATGCAAGTCCCTACACTTTCTGGTTCATTCTCTGAATCTTCCAATATACCAGTAAATTATGGTGGTCCCTGGGGCTTAGTGTAATCCCCTACACCTGTAGCATCATCTTCTATGCATACTCCTTCTGTAATATCTGCAACAACAATATCAGAAAAATTAGGACCATCAATAATACTATCATCACAAAATAAAAGATAAGCAGGGTCCTGTGGTGCTTCAAGAGGAATGCATGCTGTAGGTGCCCTATATTTGATGTTTTCTTCTTCTTCTTCCACCAAATTTGCAAGATCACTTGACGAAGGACTTGGCCATGCACTAGGGTCACCTTGAACTGAATAAAAATCAACTCCGGGGCTGTTTTGAATGGGAAAATGGGATGCTGAAAATTTTTCAGGAAATTCGGCCTCTGGAGTGTTTAAACTTGATACAATTGCTTCATTTCCCAAAGTTAGATCACCATCATAACCCTCAGAATTAAGAGCATCTTGAGAAGATAATTGTCCTGATTCTTGGGCTTTTATCTGATTCATTTGATTAACTAATTGTTCCATTTGCCTTCCAATGTTTTGAAGCCTTTGTTGCACAATTTCCCCAAGCCTTTGTTGTTGAGCCTCAAGCTCTTGTTGGTCTTGAAAAATAACATAAGGCTGTTGAAGACCAAGAGTAGGCTGTGCATGCTGAAATGGAAGCTGTTGAGGCTGCTCAAATGATTGAATGGGCTGATTAAACTGCTGAAAATTTGGCTCACAACTTGGTGGAGATGGCTGAAAATTTTGATTCTGGAATTGAAAACTCTGAAATGGTTTGGACTGAAAATTCTGGTTTTGAAATTGAAAATTTTGATCATATGGCTGTGAATGTTGAAAAGGTTGTTGAAAATTCTGTATGGGTTGAAATTCTTGCTGCCATGGCTGAGGTTGAGGCTGAAATTGATTATTACCCTGCTGAAAACTTACAAAAGGCTGCTGGAAATTTTGGTTAAGATGCTGAAATCCTTGGTTTGGTTGAATTTGATGGAAGGGTGGTTGCTAAAAATTCTGATTATCTAAACACCCTTGCTGAATTCCTAGAAAAGGTAATTGATTTTGTTGATAGGGTTGCTGAAATTGGGGCTGAAATTGCGAAAATGTAGGCTGAAAATTCTGGAATTGTGGCTGCCCAATCTAAAAATTCTGACTTGGCTGAAAATCTTGCTGAAATTGTTGACATTGTGGATGAAAAAACTGATTTGGTCGCTGATTGAAAGGTTGGTTCTGCTGAAATTGTGGACACGACTGCTGGTAATTAGATGAGAACATTTTGAACTAGCAGTCCTGTCACAAAACAAACAAGAAAAATGGCAGCAACTGTATACAAAAGATAAAGCACAAGAAAATAGAATCAAATGATATGCCCAAAAGCACACAAGCAAAAAAAAAAAACAAATCAACTAGTTGCTTCCCCGACAACGACGCCAAAAATTTGATGGCCACAGGATAGGCTGTCACGAAATGTGTGGGTTCATCAGATTTTAGAATATTTATAAATGCTGGAAACCCTTTTTGCAATCAAAGTATGAAAACGTAGTAAAGGGGCCACAGGTCGTATTTTTCCTGGGGACTAGTTGAGATGGTTTGATTCGATTCTTGTATTTATGTGTCGTTTGTGAATTTTGGATTTCGAATATAATTTGAGTTTGGTTTGCAATTCAGAAATGAAAACTCAATAGAAAGAAGGAAACTCAACCATGGAACTTAGCAAGTGATAGCAAGTTATCATTCAACCAAAAGGACCACTTACTCATCTAAAGCACTTAAGCAATTTTTGGAAAACAAATCTGATTCAATATGCAAAACAAATGCCAATCAATGAAGCAACAGAATCCAACTTGAGACAGACCAAATGCAAGCAATCTAAAACCAATTTGATACAAAAACCGTGCCAAGATTTCACTTGATGCAAGTGCTAACAATTGAACAACTTGATACCAAAAGTAAAAAAACTGATGTACCCAAAAGTGAAACTCAATGCAGAATGTATGACTGATCAAATCAGCTTGAAAGAGCTAGGCTGTCAATGAAGTTTCCTGCCAGAAGGAATGAAGACATTGAAGAACTGAGCTGATCAAGGTAGGAACAACTCAATTCAGAAATGAGCTGCAGAAAAGTGAGCATATATGCAGAATTGGAATGCGGCAACAAAGAGGATGCAAAACTCAAACAAAATAAATGACTTCAACTGCAAAGGAGTTCTAATATAGAGCTAAACTGATACAAAACAGTGCCAATCATGCTTGATACGCAGGGGAAAACATTTGTGCCAAAATTGCTACTTTTGTGCCAAGAGCTGAAATAAATGCTAAAGCTGTAACCTAGCAATGCAGAATGGCTGATCGATTTAGAAACATTGCAGAAACTGGAAGGAAAAATGCAGCAACTGATTGGAATGCAGAACTCCAAAACTCTAATGCAGAACTAAGCTGCAGAATTGCAGAAATTTGGCTGCAGGGATGCAGTGCAGTATTTCAGAAACCGGAGATTGACATCAGAAATCAACTGAATTCATACATCACAAAGTAACTAAATCAAGTTAGCAAAACCAATGTTCATTGAGGATTAGGAAGGACTGATATCCACTTAACCAAAATTCAGAATCGATAAACTAAACATGCAGAAATGACAGTAATTGCAAGCTGAAACTGAATTGCTACAAACCAACTGCTGAGAAGAAACTTAACTACATGCAAGCTTGGAAATGTATTTGCTCCCTGGATTTTGTCTTAATCTCAAGAACTAAACTAGACCTAAACTGAAAATCAAAATAACTAAGAGTTTAGAAACTAAGCGAAATTGCGAAAAAGAGTTGATACACTGCTAAACAACTGATACGCAAGCATAAAATTGCAAAGCAAATGAAATTAAGTGAAGTATTAACTAAACAAACTAGCTAATTAATGAAAGAACAAATTCGAACCACTAAGTTAGCAAAAACAATTCAAAACTTAAACTAAGGTAGCTGATACAAACATTCAGAAACAGAACAGATGCAGAATTCGAAAATTACAGCTAAAAACTGAAATTGTAATAAGGAATCTACTCCTCAATCACTCCCTAGCTCGAGTACTCCTTGTTCGTCACGCAAGTGTGAGCCTCGAACCCGTAAGCTCAACAAATCAGTGAGAAAACTCAATCTGCGCTTGAATTCAGCTCAACTCTGCTCAATCTGAAATCACCATCCGATTCCCTTGATTCAACTGTGTTCGCGTGCGATGGTGAGTTGTGGATGATCCAAGCAATTCAGGGAACCCCTCATGAACTACTCGGGTGGAAGGAAGTGGAGCACAGCCGATCAAAAGGCAGCAAATGGCAGAGCTGAGGAAACCTCTCCCAGCTCTGTTTCTTGGGCAATTCTGAACTGGAAACTTCACCGATGATCCTCCCACTGACCTAGCACATGATCTAATGGAGAAATTGAGGGGTCGCGCCCCTTGTATTGGAGAAAAACAGCTGAAGAAATGAAGAAGAAAACGAAGCAGAAGAACACTGTGCGGCGGAGACGCGACAAGGCTGAAGGCTGTGGAGAATCTGATTAAATACTTAGCATTGGACGGTTCAGATTGATTTGAGGAAATCCAACAACTGATCTTGCTCTGATTTAATCCAAACTTTGATGATGATGATAGGGGTCAGGATCTGCCTCGTGGTAGCTCTGATCCTCCAGATGTGCAACAGATGATCCAGATCAACCTAATCTTTGAATGGACGATCTAGAACCCTCTGAGCTTGATCCAACAGTTGAAGAGCTCTGATTGGGATGAAACCTTCAGATATTGATTAGAGTGCTTGATCATCCCTAACCCTAGCTCGGATTTCTTCAGATGGTCCCAGATGGCTCAGATCTAGCCGCTTTTGGATCGGACGGCCCGGATTAATCCGAAGCTTGATAACTCGATCCGGGTCCACTTCTGACTCAAGTTTGACCCAGTATGCCCTAGGTCCAGGATCCTTTCATGTCAACAAAAATAGATCAAAAATTTAGTGGCAAAATAATCTAAATATGTGCAAATTTGCAATTAAGTCCAAAATAAGAGGAAGTCCGAAAACCTAGGGTAAATTCACAATTAAGCAAGTAAAACATGGGTCAAACATGAATTTTAGCAACTAAAATAATCAATAAAATGGTACTTATCACGTCCCCTAGCGGACCTTCTCCTTTCATTTTCCTCTAGCGTGTGCTCCCTCGGCGGTTAGTCTGATCAAGAGCGGTCCTTCGCTCTGATACCAACTAATAGATCGAATGCGCCTTGCTAGAGGGGGGGGTGAATAGCAAATCTCGACTTGTTCTTCCTACGTTGTTAGTATGCGCAGCGGAAACAATAATAATAAACAATAAAAATAACGAAAGCACTGCTAACAAACCTATTTACTTGGTATCCACCCTGGCCGGGTGACTAATCCAAGAATCCTTCGATGGATCACTCCCCGGATAACCTCCGGCTAGCCCGCGTCGCTCCTTGTGGGTGGAGAAACCTCGCCACAACACCTCGGACACTATCTGGGCACAAAAGACTACTAACACGCTTTACCCAAGCGAGTTTCTTCAAGAAACTCAGCCACCACGAAGTCCTCTTTAAATATGACTCGGGGCTGATTTCTCGCTACCAGTCGACTGCCCCCAGGGTAGTCGACTGGTCCCTAGCTGAACCCCTTTCCGAGTACATTCATACAGCACTCGATCCTCATGACTCGACTGACTCCTCCTTCGCACCCTCTACTGTTACCTTCGCGCCCTCTTCATCTTCGGCCCTCGTCCCACGGATGCGCACGCAAACCTCCAGTTTGCCTCCATGCCACCCTTCACGTACACCTTGAAGTCCGCGCCCATTAGCTCATCGTCCCTGCTCTCCAAAGTCCCTCAGATGCGCACGCAAGCCTCCCGCTTGCCTCCATGCCATCCTTCACCGTACTGAGGCCGTCCAGTCATGTCCATATGCGTAACCTGTACAACCTGCACACTCAACATACACATATAAGAATACAAGGGTAATCCTAACATAAACCCTTTGCCTAAACATCAAAACCCATGGTCACACCAGACCATCTTAGGGCCGATTGCTCCAACATGGGGGAGCAGTGAGCCATGACATTGATCACATGAAGAATGCACTCTCGACCAACCAATCTCCTCCACTACCGGAATGGAGGTTATTCCTTGATCGACTCCGACCGCCAAAAATAAAGGGGAGTTTGTTCCTTCTTGCATTTTATTTCATTGTATGCTTCATTTTTATGTTTTCTAGAAGTAATTTTTTTTAAAAATGAGTGCTTGCTAATAAATGCTTGAGTAGTGTAGAGAGTGTTGGTGCAGGAAGCACCATATCGAACCTTGTTTTGATATTGGCAAAGGATTCAAAGTTAAGTTTATTGGTGATCTAACAATGTTACTCAAGTGTGCAGGAAAAGTCCTAGCGAAGGGTTGCTAGGCACCTGGCGAAGGGCTGCCAGGAAACAAAGTCCTAGCGAAGGGCTGCTAGGCACCTGGCGAAGGGCTGCCAAGAAACAAAGTCCTAGCGAAGGACTGCTAGGCACCTGGCGAAGGAATGCCAAGAGACAAAGCCCTAGCGAAGGGCTGCTAGTCACCAAGTCCTAGTGAAGGACTACTAGGCAACTAGCGAAGGGCTGCTAGTCATCAAGACCTAGCGAAGGAATGCTAGGCACCAGGCGAAGGACAACTTGGTATCCAAGACCTGGCGAAGGACCGCTAGGCAAAAGTCCAACCAGATGAGCGGTTGGCATCAGGTACATTCTCCCGAGAGGAGTAGGTGAGGACGCGTTCCCCGTCGAGGGAATAGTAGGAGTCGGTTCGACCTAGGGTTCCATTTTGGAGACCCAAAGTCAGAACCAAGACAGCTAAGGCTGTATAAAACAAACAACTTACTACTTTATGTTGTTTTCGGACTAACCCTGGATGCAGGACCAAAGGAACGAGTGTCTGCAGCTCAGAGAGCCTCAAAGGAGTGAGGCAGCAGCTGAGTAGGGCGCCCTGAGTCTCCCGGGCGCCCCCAAGGTGAACACAAAACAAATGAAGCTAAAGGAGCTTCGGCTGAATACTGGTCGGGGCGCCCTCAGCAGTCAGGGCGCCCTGAACGCCCAGGGTGCCCGCAGCCACCAGGGCGCCCCGCACATGAAGCCAATGAAGAGGATAATATTATCCAGCCGAGACTTCCGCTGAACAGGTCAGCCAGGACGCCCTCGGCTTCTCGGGCGCCCCGTCAAAGCATTATCCCGACTTTGAAGGGATAACTCGCTGACCGCGAGAAGAGGGGATCACAGGCCACGTGGAGGGCGCCCCCGTGCTCCAAGGCGCCCTCAGAACCCTATAAAAGGCCCTCGACCCCCCAAGCTTCAACACAACTTCTTCCAACGCTGTTACGTTCTTTTGCTCCTGCGCTTCGCCCCAAAAACCTTCCAACTCGACACGAAAGCGCCGACGACGTCCCTCTGCTCTGAGATAAATTTTCTACACCGGACGTCGGTAACGAAGAACTGTTTTCTTTCAGTTTACTATACTACTATTGTAATCAATCTTTGTAAACTGTTTTTGCGCCTGATATAGAATTGCCTAAAGTAAACGGTCAACGACCGTGGGCCTTGGAGTAGGAGTCGACCTAGGCTCCGAACCAAGTAAAACTACCTGTGTTCGTGTGTTGTGTTTTAATTTTCGCTGTGCAATTTCTCTATCTCTAAATCCGAACGATTTACGATATTCACCCCCTCTATCGTATTCTCTCGATCCAACAAGTGGTATCAGAGCGGGGAAGTTCAAACTTGGTGCAACCATCAGTTTGAAAGTTTTTCGGATTTACAAAATTTTTAATCTTATTTCTTTTCTTTCTAGTTAATCAACACCACTCGATCTTTTTCGCCTTTTATTTTAAAATATCTGTAGGTGGATTTAAAATATCCTTATGCCTTTTTCAATTTTGAATTCTCATTTTTTCACCATAAGTTAGAATTGTTAAAACGATCAACTTTTGAAAATTTGTCATAAAATTTTTTATTATTATTTTAATATTTTTTTTGAAATTCGTGCTACCCTAATTCGAGCAAAGTTTTTTTAAACATTGACTTCTAACTTTTTCATTATTAATCAGAAGTAATAAAATCAACATTTTCATAAATTTGTCATAATTTATTATTATTATTTTACCTCAAAATTCGTTCAATATTTTTATTGGGCTATATCTTTTCTCTCCCGCACTACTAATCCAAGACCAAGTCTTGGTACAATTTTTTGTTATTTTGTTTGTGTGTAAGGTTTATATTAAATGGCCAACCAAGAGTGGAACAGTGCTTGTCCACCACTATTCTCCGGCGAGAACTTCACGTTTTGGAGATGTCAAATGGAGTCCCTTCTGAAGGCCCACATGGACTTATGGAAGTTTATCTAAACGGGATTCTCGTTTCCCGTAGAAGATGAGTCATTAATCGAGTGGGACAAACTGGATGAACACACCCTCAATCAAATTGAGACCGATGCAAGGGCAACTGCAATCCTACAATGTGGCCTAACCAAGGAGCAACTCGAGCTAGTAGGTGCATACAGATTTGCTAGAGAAATCTGGGAAAAATTGATTAATCTTCATCAAGAGATCTCAAATGAAGAAGAAGATCAGGTAAGTTATCTTACCCTTTCGGTCCAAGCACAAACAGCCGAGTCAGAGTCTGAACCTGAATCCAAAGTCGAACCAGAATCAGACGACGAATTGACTGAGACGGTAACTAATTTTGAATTCTTTTCAAAATTTGAATTAAATAATCAAACAGATACTGTAATGGTCGAGGAAGGTGTAAATTCTTTTGCATGGAAAAATCTTAAAGAACCACCAAAGAACGAGCTTCAACTAGTACCCGAGTTTGACTCAGACACAGAATCAGAAGATGAGCCTAGATCCGAGGCGGCAAGAATCAAGGGGGAGATTCCCAATAAGGAACCAAAAGGTAAAAGTGTAAAATCAGATTTTAAAAATCATGTAATTTGTTTCACATACAGGGAGAGAGGGCACTACCAAAGTGAGTGTCCTACTCGTAAGATTCAAACGACATCACCGATGGCGACAAAGGAACCAGTTCCAAAAGCACGAAGGGACAAAAGTCACATCCAATGCTTCAAGTGCCAGGAGTTCGGGCATTACCAACGTGAATGCACGTATAAAAGAGCTACCAAGAATGCCGGACAAACGATTGACAAAGGTAAATTTACAATATTTGAAAATCCGTTATTTACCTTGAGTAATGTGATTGATTCATGTAACTTAATTAAAGCAAATTTCAGAAAATTGAAACAAGAAAATGAAACCCTAAAATATAAGGTCAATAAGTTAGAAAATATAATTCATAATCTTGCTGATTTTGAAAATCCGGAGTATTACTCCAATTATGACCTTACTTAGACAATTGTTTGTTTTAATTATGTGTTTCTTTTTATTTTTGTTTTTTTGCTTAGAATTAGGATTGGTTAGTGTAAGGACTAAATCAATTAATTGAAATTTGAACAACATAGTATTGGGTGGAGGTAAGATGATAGTACGTTAGGGAAGCCATCTTGGCGGAACTAGCCGAAGCTACCGATCCAAGACCCAAACTAGTTAGACCAGAATTTACCAAAAAGTAATTTTAAAGATGAAATTTCACTAAAAGGCTTTGTCTAGGAAAGGGTTGATGATCCAATAAGGCTACGGCCAAAGAAGGCCTTGTGCCTCGCCAAGACCTGGAAGCCAATTTTTGAAATTCAAATTCAATTTAGTCTTTGTTAAATTCGAATCTAACATAAATTTTCAGTTAATTTTAGATCCAAATATCTCTTTTCAAAATAAATTTAAATTGGGTTTAAAAATTAATTTAACTTTTCAAAATTAATCTTTCTATTAAAATATGCATCTCACAAAACAGTTAAGGATATCCTGTTTTGTCACTTAGAAATGGGTGAGATGCTTAGGACCTAAAAGTTGAGTCCAACCCAACCAACTAATTCAGATTAATCAAATCAAATCTTAATTAATTCAATTAAATTCAATCAAATCTTAATCAAATCAATCAAATTCAATTAAATCTTAATAAATTAAATTTAATTCAATCAAATTCAAATTTAATTCATCTGACTTTAAAAATTCAAAGTTAAAATTCTAATTATTTTCAAAATCCTCAAAAATCATTTTTTTTAAAACTAAGGTTTAATGTTTCAAAATTAACCATTTTTTGTTAAAATTAAATATTTGTCTCACACAACCCATAAGGTTAACATGTTTGACCACGTAGAACCGGGTGAGACATCTAGGACCTAAAAGCATGATTCACTATCCTTTTAAATAAAAAGTTTGCAAAAATTATTCAAACTTACCTCTATTTTTTAATTTATTGTACTGTACCCTACTTTTTCATTTATCACATTTTTTTTGTCAAATATCACAATAAATAGAGTCTAGGACTTATTCTGATTTAGTCAAAATAGTCAACCCTAGTCCATACAGTCAAACCTGGTCAACACTGAAGTCCCTTAAGGAACTTAGATAAAAGACAGACTGTGTCGGATACAGGGGGAGTTCTTCTTATTTTTTTTTCGAAAAATTCAAATTTTTCAAAAACCTTATGCTTTAAAACTTATTCAAAAACCCTCGATATTACTATCTCGTTGAAAAATTATCATCATGATTTTCGAAAACTGTGCTATCATTTCAAGTTATGTTTTCAAAAATTTATCTTGAAAGTTATCATACTCAGAAGATTGTTCAAAATTATTCTTTTGATTTTAATAAACCCTAAAGACACAGAGGAAGGTCCACTTCATGATCTACAAGGACTCCTAGGATGTGTCAAATTTAGGGAGAGTTTGAGTCAAAAGAAGAATTTCTGAAATATTTTTTTTGGTAATTATTTGTTTTGAAGTTATTAGATAATTCTTATAATTTAAATCGAACCCTAAGAACTCAGAGGAAGAATACTTGTGGTCAACAAGCTTCCAAGGACTGTATCAAGTTTAGGGGGAGGTCAAATTAATAGAGTTATTAAACATTTCTAAATAATTTGTTTTAATACACTATATTTTCAAAATTGTGTCAAAAACATTTGTCTTACAAAATAATATTATTTTAAAATATTTTTGTGGCTTATAAAATTATTTTTGAAATACCTTTTGAAATAATATTTACTTGGGTTGAAAAATTTTTAGGACACTTAGGAAAATGTCCTTGTAGTTAACAAGGTTTTCTAGGATTGTGTCAGACTGGAAAAGAAATCAAGTCAAGTATTCAAAATAAAATTAATTTTTTTAATGCATAATCTTCAAAAGTACTTCTATTTTTCAAAGTACAATGTTTTGAAAAGTACTAATACTTGTAAAGGCAATAGTGTTCTAAGTGCATGAAGTTTCTAAATGATTTGCCTACAAATATAAAATATTTTTTAAGTGGAGTTTTGTTGGTGCAGTTTAATGTTTTTTGCTATACTTTCAAGAATTATGCTAAGTATTTTTATGTTTTCAAAACTCATAGGCTCTGATACATAATTTTTTTTAAAAAAAACTTCATTCAAAATATATTTTGGTATTGATATATGGCCAAGGGGGAGTGTAGAAATTAAATTCTTCCTTAAACGTTTTTTTAGAAAGGTTATCTTAGAAAGGGTTTAAAACTTAGGAGAAGAATTTCACATTAAGGGGGAGAGATAGGAAAGATTTGGTGAAAAACTTGTCTAGAAATTTCTTAAAGACTTTGTTTTCCAAAATGCATAAAGTGTTTCCAAACAAATATTTCTAAGTGTGAAAATTTTTTTTAAACAAATTGTTTTTGGGAAATTTGAATTCAAAATTTTGCCTAAGTAATTTTTTTTGGTTTTAAACAAAATTTAGGCTTGCAATGCTCTTCAAAATGGAAAATTGTCTTAGTGTAAAAAGCTTTTGGTGCAAAGGCTTTTATTTTTTTGAAAAACACTTTGTCAAAAAAAAAACTTAGAAATTTTTACAAAAACTCAAAACTCCCTATTAAGAACCTTGTTCGCCCATGTATGTTTTTGATATATGCCAATGGGGGAGGAAAGGTCAAAGTTAAGTGTTTTAAGTGCCTTATAACACAAGTATTCGGGGTTTTAGGGGGAGTATGAGAAATAAAGATTTTTTTTCAACTCTACATTAATTCTGTTCATAAACAGTTATACTTCATTGTTTACCGTTTGTTCTTGACTGTTATAAGTTTTTAACTTAACTTTAAATTGTGTTGCCATAAATCAAAAAGGGGGAGATTGTTGGTGCAGGAAGCACCATATCGAACCTTGTTTTGATATTGGCAAAGGATTCAAAGTTAAGTTTATTGGTGATCTAACAATGTTACTCAAGTGTGCAGGAAAACTCCTAGCGAAGGGCTGCTAGGCACCTGGCGAAGGGCTTCCAGGAAACAAAGTCCTAGCGAAGGGCTGCTAGGCTCCTGGCGAAGGGCTGTCTGGAAACAAAGTCCTAGCGAAGGGCTGCTAGGCACCTGGCGAAGGGCTGCCAGGAAACAAAGTCCTAGCGAAGGGCTACTAGGCACCTGGCGAAGGAATGCCAGGAGACATAGCCCTAGCGAAGGACTGCTAGGCAACTAGCGAAGGGCTGCTAGTCACCAAGTCCTAGTGAAGGACTACTAGGCAACTAGCGAAGGGCTGCTAGTCATCAAGACCTAGCGAAGGAATGCTAGGCACCAGGCGAAGGACAGCTTGGTATCCAAGACCTGACGAAGGACCGCTAGGCAAAAGTCCAACCAGAGGAGCGGTTGGCATCAGGTACATTCTCCCGAGAGGAGTAGGTGAGGACGCGTTCCCCGTCGAGGGAACAGTAGGCGTCGGTTCGACCTAGGGTTCCATTTTGGAGATCCAAAGTCAGAACCAAGACAGCTAAGGCTGTATAAAACAAACAACTTACTGCTTAATGTTGTTTTCGGACTAACCCTGGATGCAGGACCAAAGAAACGAGTGTCTGCAGCTCAGAGAGCCTCAAAGGAGTGAGGCAGCAGCTGAGTAGGGCGCCCTGAGTCTCCCGGGCGCCCCCAAGGTGAACACAAAACAAATGAAGCAAAAGGAGCTTCGGCTGAATACTGGTCGGGGCGCCCTCAGCAGTCAGGGCGCCCCCAGCACCCAGGGCGCCCCCAGCCACCAGGGCGCCCCGCACATGAAGCCAGCGAAGAGGATAATATTATCCAGCCGAGACTTCCGCTGAACAGGTCAGCCAGGGCGCCCTCGGCTTCTCGGGCGCCCCCGTCAAAGCATTATCCCGACTTTGAAGGGATAACTCGCTGACCGCGAGAAGAGGGGATCACAGGCCACGTGGAGGGCGCCCCCGTGCTCCAAGGCGCCCTCAGAACCCTATAAAAGGCCCTCGACCCCCCAAGCTTCAACACAACTTCTTCCAACGCTGTTACGTTCTTCTGCTCCTGCGCTTCGCCCCAGAAACCTTCCAACTCGACACGAAAGCGCCGACGACGTCCCTCTGCTTCGAGATAAATTTTCTACACCGGACGTCGGTAACGAAGAACTGTTTTCTTTCAGTTTACTATACTACTATTGTAATCAATCTTTGTAAACTGTTTTTACGCCTGATATAGAATTACCCAAAGTAAACGGTCAACGACCGTGGGCCTTGGAGTAGGAGTCGACCTAGGCTCCGAACCAAGTAAAACTACCTGTGTTCGTGTGTTGTGTTTTAATTTTCGCTGTGCAATTTCTCTATCTCTAAATCCGAACGATTTACGATATTCACCCCCCTCTATTGTATTCTCTCGATCCAACAGAGAGAATAAAAGTCATTGTAGATACCATGTTAGTCTTCTTGGCACCTTATTTCTTGAATGATTAGGAATAAATGTATCCATCTAGATTTTCCTATATCATTTTAGAGTCCTTTGAAAGCAAATTAAATTTGGTTGTTAAAACTTAGGATTTGAACCAATGGATGAAAATTCTTGGATGCTTGAGTACTACTTAGTTATGGACTCTAGATTGATGATTTGAGATGAATTCTTTTTACCTAGTGAGGATTGGCCTAATATTTGTGATACACACATGTGATTGTACTCTAGAACTTGCTAGGTTCTTTCAAAGCTATATTTCTATGATTGGACCACATTTATAGAGGTGAATCACTTTGTTTCTTTTTTCATATCATTTTTACAATTTTGTTCGTTTATCTACTTTGTATTCCATTTTCCTTCCCTAATCATTCATGTTCATCATAATCTTTTCCATGGACTTGGGTACTTTAATGTTTCTTGATGTTTCTTTGCCTGAGACGGACAAAAATTTAAGTGTGGGGGAGGATGCAAGCATTCTATCAAATATTGAGGACAATCAAGCATTGACAATTTACAAGGAAAGTGTGCTAATGTGAATTGAGTTTTGTATCAAGAGTGAGTTGCAAAAGTTGGTTAGTGAAGACTACATGTGGAATATCTAAATTCCTAGTTATAATTTGAGGTTTCAAGTTCTTTGAGGCATACTCTGGAAAAAAATTTTAGTGACCTTAGGAAGTTCTAAATGCCAACTCCTCTCACATTGAAGTTGAGAATTGAAGTTTTTAGCAACATGAAAAATCTGGAATAGAAATGAAAATGGGATTTCAAATTGTATAAAGTAGAGCTCAGTAATTTTAGTGAAGAGTGTGAAGCATTGGTTAAAATTCTGAAATCTCTCACTCAAGCTCTATTTCCAAGTTAAGCTAACAGTTTGAGCCCCAATTACTTTTCAGATTCTGAATTAATGCAGAGCTAAAACAATTAGGAGCTGATTTGAATTGCTATAAATTGCTGGAGATGGGGAAGATCATTTAAAATCTATAAGAATTCGGGAGCTGGGCACAAAATGGCAGAGAAAAACAGAAATAAAAGAAAAGAAAGAGCAGCTGAAAAAGAAAGAAAAGAAAAAGGAAAAATATATATATGAAGTGGAAGTCAAGTGCTGGGTTAGATTTCTGATTTGAAGTTGAGAACAAGAAGCTAGTTGAAGGCAAGAGTGAGTTAATTGTTTGGAAGATTGGAATCTCAGCAGAAACATTTCAGAAATCTACTGAATTCAGATCAGTTTAGTTCTGTTCAGAGCCTGATCGGGTCCCAATCCGATCAGGGAAGCCTCTGATCGGTCACCATTATCGATCAGAGGGAATCCAGTCCATTCAGAAGCAGTTGGAAACGATCAGGAGCATCTCAGACCAATCTCCAGTCCGATCAACAAGAGTTTGATCTGTATCTTGACCGATCAGAAAGCATTGGCACAGAAACAAAACCGTGGCACATTGAATTCAGTGAACTTCTTCAAGCCTTACTCCACCACAACTCTGATACATGCAAGATAAGTCAAAAGAAGTGGGCAAAGTGCATTAGAAACATTTTTGAGTGTTCAAGTCTTCCACTCTCTTACCTTTTCATATTTTCTTATTATGCCATATTTCTTTTCCATATTTTCTCATCATACCATATTTCTTTACTCTCTTTATCATGAATTTTCAAGTATCAAAGTTCATTAAACTTCTAGTTCATCCTTATCATTACATATCTCCTAAATTGTTCAAATATCCTTATTTCATTCTTATCATTCTATATTTCTTTACCTTGTTTGAATAAGCTTTTGTAAGTCTGGATCCAAATCAAGAATAATGGTAGAGAGTAGATAATAAGCAAGCCTATGGTAGTGCAAGAACTATGTTGTGTTTGAGTGAGCTCCACTTCATCAAAAGTGTAGAATTTAGGAAGAGAGCCACCTAAATATTCCCTTGAGAGGTTTTTTGAGCTTAATTCATCTCAATGAGTCATGAAGGATGAAGTTTACTAAGTTATTGATTTAAAGACAAGTTTCTAGTCCATTGAGTTTAGATTTTTGAGAATTGACAACCCTAGGTAATTTCCTTTCAATTGCTTCTAACTATGATTGAGACTAATCTAGGAGGATACATCTTAGGTTAACTAGTTGGCTTGTGCTAGACGCCCAAGAGTAAGTGTGGGGGAGTTGATAATTACCATTTTGTTGATAAATTTAGGCTCTCAAATCCATGTTTTGATCCACTATTATATGCTTAATTTTGCATTTACGTACGGTTTCATGAATTACCTCTATTTTAGCTTTTGATTCAAATCTTTATATATTTGAGATATTTTGGCACTAAAATGTGAATCTAATTTTGTAGGCTTCAAATGATCATGGACCTAGATCAGATTGGGTCAAACTTGAGTTCAGAATTGGCTTTGACCAAAGGGATCAAGAGTTGGATCAATGTGAGCCGTCCGATCGAGAAACGGCTAGATCGGAGCCATCCTTCAACTTCTGATCAATCCGAGTTCAAGATAGAGTCAATCATGACCACAGATCAAGATCTAAAAATTTCATCCAAATCAGAAGCAATCTGACCGTTGGATCAAGCTCAAGAGGATCTAGACCATCCATTCAAAAGAAAGGAAGATCTGAGCCATCCATCGCAAATCTGATAGATTCGAGATGAGGAGGAGCAAATCCTGACCGTTGATCAAGATATGGGAAGTTTGGGCTTGATCCGAGTTAATCCAACCATTGGATGGGGCAAGGATGATCTCAGCCGTCCACAATTCAAAAGGAGGATTTAAATCAGAAACTCCCTCTTTCGCTCGAGTGGTCGTCGCCAGTAGTAGAGTATCGCAAGTTCTTCGTTTCTTCCATAGTTTTCTTCATCGTTCTTCTTAGATCGCGCGCGACCAGCTTTAGATCCAGTTCTTCTCCAGATTTCAGATCAATGAGGTAGTTTTCTCTGTTAAGTTTGTATTCAAATCTCACAGCTGACGGAGTCCAGGAGGAGGGTTTCGCCCGAAGTCCATTCCACCGATCACTGACGTTTGATCGCCGATATCCGTCGACCGAAGCTGAGGGATCGTTCAGAGGGGTTCTCCGAACTATCCTGAGGGTTTTGAGCTCGATTGCGAATCAGCGCATCAAGAAGAAGACGTTTGGTGGACAGTTTCCAGTTTCTGATCGGTGTTGGTGATCGGATAATGGTGCTTCTAATCGATTCCCAATCCGATCAGAATAGGTCCTGATCGGTCCAGTGACCGATCAGGAAGAGCAGAATAGAGCACTAAGTAACAAATTGAGCAAGAGAGGTTATCTCCATTGATTTTTGAGTTCAGAGGGTTTCTTGCTCGACCTTTGTGTGACGACAAAGGGAAGTCTTGTGATGAACTGATTCGGTGTTTAATTAGGATAATTTCTAGTTTCAAGCATTTAATTCTCCAAGTTGTTCTAGTTGTTTCCAATCATACTTCAAGTCAAGATTCCAAACATTGTTTTGTTCTATGTTTCAATTTCTGCAATTCATTTCCTACAATTAATTCCCTGCAAGTAGTTCTTATGTTTCAATTCCACCGTTTGAATTTAATTGCTCAATTGTCAATTAGGTTAAGTTTCGTTTCCGCAATTTCCTAATTCAGTACATGCTTTAGCTAAGTTCATCCTAATCTGTCTCGTATTGTTGGTTCATTCTCTTATCGCAAAAACCCCCATTTTATTAGAAAATCCAAAACATCAAACGACAAATAACCTTCAAGCTCGAGTTAAACATTCATTCAACTAGTCCTTGGAAAAATACGACCTGAGACCCCTTCTACATTTAATCTTGCTAGCCAAGGGTTTTCAGTTATAAATTTCTAAATTTGAGGCTCACTTCTGACACTAGTATTGGAGCCTATCAGGAGCCCGAGAGGCCCGGTCGGAATTGCAGAAGAAATTCATTATAGTGTTTAATGAAGGAAAGAGAAAAATCTCTCTTCATTGGATGAAGAGAAGGTGAAGAGTCACATGAAAAGATGTGCTCTTTATTGGCTTTAATGAAGGGAAGCTAAAGAGACAAAAGACTCTTCATATTCATGGGATGAGTATAAAAGAGGGTCTAGTCATTTTAAATGACAAGTGAGAGTGTCACGCCCCGAGACCATTGGAGCCGCTGATCCAATATAAAATCGGACAATATCTCCCCTGTCCGGTGGACAATTTACACATACACACAGACACACGCAGATATAAAATGGCCTCAGGCCACAAAACAGGTATATATTAAGCATAAGATAACGAAACACCACAACACTGAAACATAGAACTCACCTGAGCTGCCCCCAGGGCAGGCGCGCAGCAAAACAACCAACACATAGTCCAACAGAGGACTTAAAAATATAATACCGTACGAATAAATCTTGAATACAAGTCCACGATATATAGAAACGAATACAACGCATAAAAATGCTATCAAAAAGTAAACGAACGCGGAAGCACCCAATAACGGAGTCGTAGGGACCAGGACGGGCAACTGGGCTCCTTCGGCGAGCTATCAACCTGAAACAAAAATATTACGATGGGTGGTGAGTCCAAGTGGACTCTGCGGTTATATAGAAAGATATGCATGGCAGAAAAGTAGCTAAATCAGCTATACAGAAACAACAGGATACAGTCTCCATAATAATATTAGAAGCATGCATAACTGAAATAATAAAGGACTGTACATACCAGAAATCAGTCCATCATGATCATAATAGGACTCGTACCATACGAGCAAGTGCAGGGTCAACAAACCATACCAAAAGTACATCCTGTATGTGCATGTCAAACAAGTGCAGCAAGTAAATGCAGCAAACACAATCAATGCACAAATGCATCATATGCACATGATGCAATGTCATGGTCACCCCCTAACACCAGTCAAGCCACCGAGACAGGTGATACTGTGTCGGCCGAATGGGTAGAGTTGTGACACTGTCCGCACTCTGCCATCACTGCTCCTGAGTGACCAAGTGAACATGATGCTGGTGGAGTAAACACTCCGCCCCATGTATATATGGGGGAGATATCTCTCTCATCTTCTCTGGTCTATGGGAAGAGAAGAGATCCCTGCCTGCTACCACGCTCCGAAACCACTACCCATGAGCGGTTGAGCGGAGCAGTACAGAGCAAATGCACACACCCAGCGGTATCCACTAACCCATGAGTGGTCGTGTGTGTATATCATGTGCCGGAAGACGATAGGCTCAACCACAAGGGAGTCGCTGATCGCCGGCATGCAATAGTGCAGGTATGGTGCATGACTAACACACGCAACCCCTACTAGGTCATCGACACATAACTCAACCTATCATGCACAGGTCGTATGTATGCATCATAACCCAATCAATCCTCTATCCAGACACACGTGCAAGTATGACTAGAATCAATCAATGCAACCACACAATGGTATGCTAATCTCTATCCACATGCTCATGCTCATACCAATGCTATACAGAATCAGATAACAAAATAAACGAGACTGTATAGAAGGAAATTTAGATCATATCCAAGGTCAAGCATAAGTATCAAGCAGGATAACAAAACGGTAGCAGATAAAGGTCAATATCATCCTACTGCATAAATAACAACTAGCCATACATAAAGATAAAGTGGATCTACAGATACAAGCAAGAAGTACCCGCCTCCAAGAGTGAAGTCCGTATCAAGCAGAAAGAACCACCCGCCAATAATCCAATCAAGCTCCTAAATCAAGAATGTATTTAATTAGCTATTTATAGAAAGATAATTACCAGCTAATTAAATCCCTAAACCATGTTAGGGTTTACCGAATCATTTCCTTTTCATTTAATCTCTTATAATTAAATGAAAGGTTTTTCCCAATTATCCCGCGTAATTAAGATTTAGGATTATGTTTCCCTTAACACAGTTAGCTCAGGTTTCACCTCCTAGTCTAACTCCAATCACCAAGCGCTAAATAGTTCCAAAATTGACAGTAGCTTACGATTAAAAATCATCATCTAAATTGTTCCAAGCTATTCATATTAAGTTCCCCCAAGAACTAAGTCAGAATATAATTCGCACATGCACCAGAATTGTAACCTCCCTCAAGACTCAGAACCCAATATTCTGATTAGAGCTCATGGCATGCTTACGGCTCACTAGAACCTCACCACACAGTAGCTGATTCTAAGCAAACTAAGAGCTTAGTGCAGACATTTGATTAGTTAACCACAGAGCAACCCATCCAAATCTCAATTTAGCTCATAAAGATAGAAACAAAAATCTAGCAGACCAGAGCAGTGAGTTTGAGCTCACCTCACACGATAGAATTGGTAAGCACGTAGGGAGATGGCGTAGGACAACTAAGGAAACCTAGATCCAGGCTTCAGTAGCTAATCCATACCTTGGGTACTAAACTGAATGCCATCTGATAACCATTTTTAGTCGCGTTACAGTTTCAAATACAATTAAAGTATCGAACTCCTCTAAACTAATGTAGCATAGAGTAACTCGAGTCGTCTCTCAAGGAATGTAATGATAGGTTAACAATCTTAGGATTCCAAGTTATTGCTTTTGGGGTTTTAGATGTTAAACTGGGGGTTTGGGTTTGAAAACTAAGACTACGAAATGAAACTGCAAAGCAAGTATGAAATCTAATCCTAATTAATGAAAGACAATGCGAGTAAAGAAGATCTAATCTAACCTAAACTACAATTGCAAGAAAATGAAAAGCAACATAAAAGAAGCATTCAAGGAAAAAAAAGGGCATCAATGAAACCTAACATAATTGCATCAAATTGAAAGACATAACCATAAGGAATCATAAAGCAATCAAGCTAACACATCTTAAAAGAAATTAAGCTAAAGAAAATGTAAAATTGAAATCTATCTAATGGAAGGGACAATTCATCAAACATATGATAGGCATGAGTGAATTTAATCAAGGTACGTGCAATCCAAACAGGGGAATCAAGCTCAATACAGGAATTCATCAATTAACACAAACATCCAACTCTAGGGAACAAATAACAAGCGAAAATTAAGTTGCAAGGCAGGCTAGAGCTTCTCATGCGGCTGCTGTGAAGAGGTGCACGCTGTGAGGATGCCCTCTATTGCCGAATGATGAAGAGTGACACTCCAACTGGGAGAGGGAAAGGAGGAGATGGCGAGGAGAGGGAATGGTCGGCCGGCGGCTGTGAGGTGGAGGAAGGAACCGCCGGCCGCTTGGTGGCAATGGATGAGATGGAGGGGCGTCGGGTAAGAGATGAGATCCCCCTTCTTTGGCTACCCTAATCCCCTTTTCTACTCCTGCTTTCCACCCTTCATTTCCTCTGATGAGTGGCTGAGATCACTTGCAATGAAGCTCCATCAATCGTCATTGCCAGATTCAAGTGGAGGGTTGTGATGACCCGTGCATCCGATCGCATCTGGACAGCTACTGATCGGACTGAATGGCTCTGGATCGGTCTGGATGCTCCCTGATCGGTCTGGGGACCGATCAGGAACCTCCCTGATCGATCTGGGGACCGATCAGGATGTGATCAGTAGCTAAAATTCTGAATTCCTCTGTGCCATCTGCTCCTGATCGGTCTGGGGACCGATCAGGTTTTCCCTGATCGGTCTGGTGACCGATCAGGCCTCCCCCTGATTGGTCTGGTGACCAATCAGAGCTCCCCCTGATTGGTCTGGTGACCAATCAGGGCTCCAACAGAATGAAATTTTTGCCCCGGATGTGCCCATTTTGATCCGATGATGCACAAGCTGCCCAAAAATTCAATAGAATGAAATATGAGTGTGAAAATGAAGGAAAATTAATTAACCAATGAAAATACATCCTATTAATAATTATGCATCATTTCGTAAACAAATACACCCTCCAAAATTCCCCACTAATGGCACAAAATTTTTCGATCAAATTGCTAATTATCACTCCCCCACACCTACTCGTTGCACGTCTCGAGCAAAAAGAGAAACTAAGCTTATTGACTCAAACAAGTTTACCAAGCATGGAGGAAATCACATAGTGGTAATTATTCAAGATAATCAAGCCCATTTGGAACCAAGTCCACATCAATTCCATTCTAACACTAGCTAATTGGTAATGGTGAATTCATCCAAGTCAATAGATCAAGCATGAACCTCTCATAGGACTGACCCTAACTCTCAAAACTCAATGAGTAGTGGAGTTCCACTCAAGAATCATCACGCTTCTTCACTATCATAAGCTTGCTCACCCCCTAATTTTCATCAAAAGGAATGCATGTGACACATACAATAAGTAGAGCTTATTAATAGAGAAGATGAAATTGTAGGGAAAATAAACAAGATGAAAATTTCTGCTACTAAGTGAAGAATTTAATGGGGCAAAGCAAAAGGAAACATTAGATGATAGAACTTGATGAATTAGTTAGCTTGCATGTGAACTCATCTTATCACCCCATTTAAGCAAACACCTCTGGTCGGATTGATTCTATCTGAGCGGACCAATGAAAAACTACACTAAATGTGCTGCTCCATTCGGTGCCAGCTTCGTTTGATCGGTCCGTAGACCGATCAGCCAAGGACTAATCGGACTGGTGATCGGACATGCTTGACTCTGAACATACTGGATTGCCTCTGATCGGTCCAGAGACCGGACTGGTATGATCCTGATCGGTCTGGAGACCGATCAGAGTCTGATCAGGATGAATTCACAGATTCTGAAACTGTCTCATGGTCTTCAGGAATGCTTTAAAATTTCAGAGTTTCCAACTTCCAGCTGATTACAATATCAAAGAGTAACTCCAAGAACTTGAACTACACTTATTCTCTTTTATTTCATTTCTTCACTCTCTTTTTTTTTCTGCTTTGTTATGTTTTGACCTGTTTTTTTTCGAAAGTAGTAGAGATGCCACATAGTTCTTGGAGACTCCTTGTCTTTAGCTTTGAAGCCTTCAAATTCCTCATTCTAGGTCCAAATCAAATCCACTGGAACTTTGCGCAATCTTCATATCAATTGGATCCAAGGTTAACTTCTTTTCCCCCACACCTAAGATTTTGTCCACTCAAGAAGCTAATTCATCAAGTTCTTCACCAACTTAGAGGAAAAGAATAGAACAGAAATAGCAATAGAGGAAGATAATGGTGCAAATGAAAAGAAGAATAACAAAGTTCATGATGAATAGCTCTACCATTCCATGTATCCTATGCCCCTATGATTCCAAAGAGGAAATGAGCAAGTTCTAAAGTTCCAAAGCATGAATGTTCATCACACAAAAATTGATATATGGTAGGCAACGAGTGGTCCTCTCTATGAACAATATCAATCATGCTCAATCTAATATTAGAATCCTTCACCAACCAATAACTATATGTAAGTTGAGAACTAACCAAGGCATGATATCCATGACTCAATGATCTAAATAATTTTCTCACTTCATGATTCCTCCAATGCATAGGAAAAACTTAAGAGAAGTGCTACTTACAACTAACAAAGCAAATTGCGAGAAACTCAAAATATATGTACAAAAAGGAAAAAGCAAAGAACGGACTCCCCTTTATGTAGGATAGAGAGCACGTAGCATCCATCTTGGGAGAACTATCCTCCTATGATCAACCTTGTAGTGCGCAGATTTCTCCCTTATTAATTTTGCACAAGCATCTTCTGGTGGTCGGAGACGATTAAGGTTCAGAATCTATTCTTGGGGTAAATGATTAAAAGTCAAGGTGAACTCAACCCCTCCCCATGCATGCTCATTAGAAGTCCTTCCGGGAGGTTGTAGGCTATTAAGTTTTAGTACCCATTCCAGAAGCCTACGGGATCCTGCAAAACCATGTAAAGAGAATACGTCCCGCACACATGCTGGATAAGGAAGACATGAAATACAAACAACCTTTACATAAAATGTTTCAAGATATGCATCACATCCAATGAAATCAATTTTGGGTACTTCTATGAATTTTTCAAAAACATTCTCCACATATGATTTATCAAAAATTGCATCATAGACAATGAAATCAACCTGAGGTACCTCTATGGATTTTTCACAATCAGTTTCTATACAGGATGTACCAAGACATGCATCACAACCAATAAATGTATCAAAAATTTCACCACAGCCAACAAAGTCAACACTGGGTACATCCATGAATATTTCACAACAATTAGGAGAAACACTTACATGGTTTGCTGAAGAATACCTGGAGGTTCTACAAGAATGGATGTAGCTATGACTTCCTCCTGGTCAGGTAAAGGCTTCATTTCAAACTTAGGCTCTGGTGGACATACAACTAAAACAAGTGATTCTTGGGTTCTTGCTTCCACCATGCAAGTCCCTACACTTTCTTGCTTATCCTCTGATCTCCTGATATACCACTCAATGTAGGTGATCCCTGGGGCTCAGTGCAATCCCCTACACCTATAGAGTCATCTGCAACTAGAAATGAATCAGATTCAACCTCCAACTCAGCTGTCTCTGAAGCTAATACCTCCTCTGCCTCATCTGAACTAGAATATCCTCTCTGAACATCAATCATGGTCCCTGCAGTCTGCATCTGACTAATGGTGGAGGATATCTATTCAATTTGTCGCGCTATGTTCTGAAGGGAAGCATCAGTCCTACTCTGATATTGTCTATAATCCCCCTGATACTGCTGAAGTTGAGTGCTAATTTGAGCGCTAATCTGGGTACTAATCTGAGTGCTCAACTGAGTGCTAAGCTGCTGAAATTGAGTGTTGAGTTGCTGAAAATTCCTATCATGTTGTTACTGAAGTTGAGTGAAAAATGGCTCCAAAGTGAGTGGAAACTCCGGTTCTTGTTGCTGAACCGGTGGGATTCTTGGCAGAGGATCATCCTGGAATGTCTGTAAATTCTGATATGCTAAATATTGCTCAGTAAATTGACTTTATGTATCCTTATACCTGAAATACGATTGATCCCCCCAATTAGAATTGTAGGAATTAGAAAATGAGTTATACCTATCAGATTGTTGGGGTTGAAAGTACTGAGTCGGGTAATTGCCCCAATCATCATTATAAGTGCCAGGAGCTGGATCATAGGTATCTTGATATTGATGTTGAGAATGTAGGGGTTCTTGAGAAAATCTAGAAATCTCTTGGATGAGGTGGCATATAGCAGCTGAGTGAGATGGGCTGCCACAATTAGTGCATATGTGTTCCGCTCCCCTAATTTCCGAATTATGATATTCATTGAAGCCTCCAAATGGTTGAGAGTGGAAATATATGTTGAACTGAAAGACTTATCCTGGTCTTACATTGAAACACTAATAAACAAGATTAGAAGACTTAGGAGCATATGATATCAAACACATGAATAAATGAACATTAAACCACATGACAATTGTTTTTTTTTGTAAAGATAAAGAAACAATCCTAAAATTATCAAACACCACTACGTTCCCTAGCAACGACGCCAAATTTGATAACCGTTTTTAGTCGCGTTACAGTTTCAAATACAATTAAAGTATCGAACTCCTCTAAACTAATGTAGCATAGAATAACTCGAGTCGTCTCTCAAGGAATGTAATGATAGGTTAACAATCTTAGAATTCCAAGTTATTGCTTTTGGGTTTTTAGATGTTAAACTGGGGGTTTGGGTTTGAAAATTAAGACTACGAAATGAAACTGCAAAGCAAGTATGAAATCTAATCCTAATTAATGAAAGACAATGCGAGTAAAGAAGATCTAATCTAACCTAAACTACAATTGCAAGAAAATGGAAAGCAACATAAAAGAAGCATTCAAGGAAAAAAAAGGGCATCAATGAAACCTAACATAATTGCATCAAATCGAAAGACATAACCATAAGGAATCATAAAGCAATCAAGCTAACACATCTTAAAAGAAATTAAGCTAAAGAAAATGTAAAATTGAAATCTATCTAATGGAAGGGACAATTCATCAAACATATGATAGGCATGAGTGAATTTAATCAAGGTACGTGCAATCCAAACAGGGGAATCAAGCTCAATACAGGAATTCATCAATTAACACAAACATTCAACTCTAGGGAACAAATAACAAGTGAAAATTAAGTTGCAAGGCAGGCTAGAGCTTCTCATGCTGCTGCTGTGAGGAGGTGCACGCTGTGAGGATGCCCTCTATTGCCGAATGATGAAGAGTGGTACTCCAACTGGGAGAGGGAAAGGAGGAGATGGCGAGGAGAGGGAATGGTCGGCCGGCGGCTGTGAGGTGGAGGAAGGAACCACCGGCCGCTTGGTGGCGATGGATGAGATGGAGGGGCGTCGGGTAAGAGATGTGATCCCCCTTCTTTGGCTACCCTAATCCCCTTTTCTACTCCTGCTTTCCACCCTTCATTTCCTCTGATGAGTGGCTGAGATCACTTGCAATGAAGCTCCATCAGTCGTCGTTGCCAGATTCAAGTGGAGGGTTGTGATGACCCGTGCATCCGATCGCATCTGGACAGCTACTGATCGGACTGAATGGCTCTGGATCGGTCTGGATGCTCCCTGATCGATCTGGGGACCGATCAAGAACCTCCCTGATCGATCTGGGGACCGATCAGGAACCTCCCTGATCGATCTGGGGACCGATCAGGATGTGATCAGTAGCTAAAATTCTGAATTCCTCTGTGCCATCTGCTCCTGATCGGTCTGGGGACCGATCAGGCTTTCCCTGATCGGTCTGGTGACCGATCAGGCCTCCCCCTGATTGGTCTAGTGACCAATCAGAGCTCCCCCTGATTGGTCTGGTGACCAATCAGGGCTCTAACAGAATGAAATTTTCGCCCCGGATGTGCCCCTTTTGATCCGATGATGCATAAGCTGTCCAAAAATTCAATAGAATGAAATATGAGTGTGAAAATGAAGGAGAATTAATTAACCAATGAAAATACATCCTATTAATAATTATGCATCATTTCGTAAACAAATACACCCAGAGCTCCAAAATTCCCCACTAATGGTACAAAATTTTTCGATCAAATTGCTAAATATCACCATCCCTACCACTGTAGACCTCAGAAAGAAGGAAGAATCCCACCTGCTTGAATGTATCACATGGATCATCCTCAGCTACAAAATTGATCAATAAACTACCAAGAATACACAAAAACTAGAACGATCCTAATTTGGAAAAGTTTCCCTGGCAAAACCACCAATCGACAGGGAATACAGAGCAAAGTTACCTGAGCTGCCCATGCCAATCTCACGGTTGAGCTCCAGCCCACAAGCTTTGAGATGAAATCGCACACCTGCAAGGTCTAGCCAATCTAGCCGGAATCGAGTCGCCTAGTATCAGCGATTGGTACCCAGCTTCGTCCTCAGATCTCAGCTTTGCCCCTTTTCGCCGGAACCCTATCCATCGAAGTCCCACAGCTATGGTCAAAACCCCCCATCGTCTCGATTCACTGGCTAGTAGAATCAAGGGAGCACATAAAATAGGCTAGGCTTACCTTCTCACGGTCCCCTAGTGTCCATCGTCTGGAGTGGGGAAGGAAGCCACCGACCGCCGGAGCTCTGCTCAGATCTGGAGGTGGGAAAACAACGGCGATCGATCGGGGAAAAACAAAGAGGAAGGATGAGGCGATTGGGCTTAAGGGGTTTGCCGAATGGGAGTTAGGCCAAGGCTTATAATAGAGGGCTTATTTTGCACTTTAGTCCAACACTTTTGTCAAATCGCAAGTCTGCCCCTAGTTTTAAACTTAATTACATGTTAGTCCTTGTAATTGTTTGTCTTATTACCTTTTGGTCCCTAAATTTGTGTCCAAGGACTCAAAGACCCTGGAACCTACCTGGTAACCCTCTGAAAATTTCCGGAATCTACTCAAAAGTGTCGGATTTAACATCTAGCTCACTTGGCTACCAGATTCAAGGAACCATAGTACTTGTCCCGGAGGTCTAGGGTTCGAATCTGGGGAAGGTAAAAATCCACCGCCGGGTGTGGGAAGACCGTAGGACACGACCTAGAGAGCCGTCTGATGGGGCTAGAGGGGTCGTGTCGCTACAGAGAGTTTTTCCTTCTTCCCTTCCTCTCTTCTTCCTCTTCTCCCTCTTGGCCGAAACCCTCTTTTGGGTTCTTGGTGGTCTTGTGAACTACCTCAAGTTGCTAGCACAACTAAGGTAGTTCTTCCCGAAGTTGAGAGATCGTGTCCGTGTGGATACGAATAGAGGCACGGACACTTGAACGTGCAAGAGATCCGGCGCATCTTGGATGAGCGGGATAAGCGTAAGGGCACGCTCCAAAGGTATACACTTTAGATAGATCAATTAGATAGATGAACTTCGTACGAGTTTTCTTTCGCATGGATCACTCGAGGGATTTTGTTTTCGCTGCGTTTTGTGTTTTGGTGCCGGGAGATCCGAACAGGTTCAACTTCAGCTTGTTGGCCCTCAGTGTGGCGAACGTCTCTTCTAAGTTGGCGATCATGTCCTTTCCCTTGTCGATCTTGACCAGGATGTCATCCACATACACTTTGATGTTTCTCCCGATCTGATGTCTGAAAACTTTGTCCATCATCCGCTGGTAAGTTGCCCCAGCATTGCGCAACCTGAAAGGCATGACATTATAGCAATACGTGCCATCGGCTGTCACAAAGCTGACTTTCTCATGGTCTTTAGGAGTGAGTGGAACTTGATGGTAGCCTTGATAAGCATCCAACATTGAAATGAAATCACAACCGACCGTAGAGTCTACTAACCAATCTATTCGAGGCAAGGGGTAATAGTCCTTAGGCAGGCTTTGTTCAAATCGCGAAAATCAATACAGACCCGCCATTTACCCCCGGCTTATGGACTAGGACTACATTAGCTAACCAGGTTGGGAATTGAACTTCTCTTATGTGTCCAGCCCTTAGCAGCTTGTTGACTTCATCTTTGATGGCCTTGTCCTGTTCAGGTACAAAGTGCCTTTGCCTCTGCTTCACCGGTCGGGCTCCAAGGATGACATGCAAGTGATGCATGGCTAGAGCCAGAGGGACCCCTTTGATTTCTTCAAAGGCCTAAGAGAAGACATCTCGATGGCTCTACAAGCAATCTATAAGACAGCTTCTCAGCTCCGGTGCAAGGTCGGCGGCGATCCTCGTAACTCCCTCCCTCTGTTGACGGTGAATCTAGACCTCCTCGCTCCCAACTTCCCTCCATTCCTCTTTAAGCCCTTCATCCTCTCGCGGGTCTGCGAGATCAATTTGCAGGGCTTCATAGGACTTTGGGTTCTTACGGGACTCCGATCTGACTCCCCTGCAGTGGCATCGACAAGACACTAATTGGTAGCCCTTGACTTTTGCCACTTGATTGCCTACCGGGAACATGATCTTCTAGTGCTAGACTGAGACCACAGCCTGGAATGTACTGAGCATCGAGCATCCCAAGATGACATTGTAGGATGAGGGAGCATCCACGACCAGGAAGGAAGTCCTCCTAGTCCTCTCCAGAATGTCACTTTCCAACGACATCGATAGGGTAATTTGCCCTATCGGCTGTACTCGGTCCCCTGTAAAGCCAACGAGCGGGGTCGAAATTGGAGCAGTTCATCTTCGTCAATCTGCATCTGGTCCAGAGCAGCCTTGGATAGGATGTTCACAGAACTCCCTATATCCACGAAGACCCGCTTGACCTCATAATTTGTGACACACGCCAGAATTAACAGGTCATCCTCGTGGGGGGCTTCTGTGTCCTCCAGATCCTCGGGGCTAAAAGAGATTATGGGGTCGTGACTTAGACTACCCCTGGTCCCAATGGCATAGTCCTCCCATCGCTGAGTGCGAGCCTTCCTCGCTCGGTTGGGGTCCCCTCCGGTAGGACCTCCAGAGATCACGGGGATTTTCTCTTGCCCCGTAACTCCTCGTCGTGAAGCAGCTTGCTCCATTTGGTGTTGTTGGAGCTCCCCTTTGACGGCATGGGCCACCAATTGATTCAGTTCCTCTTTCGTCAGGATGATAGATTGTCCCACCGGCTTTGCCATTGGTGCTCCTTCTGGTGCTTTACTGGTTTCCCACAAACGACGCCAAACTTGTTCCGAAAGGAATCGACGTCGACGACCCGTCACCAGAGTCCCATCCACCGGGATGACAACGAGAGAGGAAAAGCTCCTGTCCTGCGAGATTAACACGAGCATTAATGGGAACGCGCAAGAGGTTGTCCGGCGAAGCCCACTCCGACGCCCAAGTCAGTGCCTCGGTCTAGGAGATGGAAAGAAGCAAGAAAGATGCGTAAGTTCGAGTGTGTGTAACCCCTTTACCGGAGGGGTTAGAGTACCTTTTATACCTGAGGCGAAGTCACAATGTCTCCACGATCTTCGCCACGTCTCCCCAATTGTCGATTACGGGATAACCCTTGCAACGGTCCACGCAGCTATTAAATCCAGACCGTTGCGGTAATTATGGGTCATGATTATGCCGTAATAATTGGTGATGATTATTCGCAGATCTGAAGAAAGGGGGGATGTTACTTGAGGTCGAGTGCTCCTTGGGCTCCGCTACCCTGAGGTGATCTCGGGGCCTTTTGGCCTGGGGGGGGGTCCCGGCCGTTTACCTTCTCAAGGTGGTCTCGGGGACCTGACCTCCTGAGGTGATCTCGGGCATGTGCCTTCTCGAGTCAGTCTCCAGAATATGCCTGCTCGTGGTGTTCTTGGGAACCCACCTTCCGGAGGGGGCCTCGAGCGTCACGTAAAGAGAGTCGTCCAGACTCGGTAGATCTCGCCACATAGCTTCTTCAGTCCACGTGTCAGCCACGAGGTGCTCAACCCCATCACTATTAATTAGACACCGCACCCCTAAAAGCCTCCGGTATGTCACAGTTGATGATTATAAGACTCATGCGGTTAGAGTAATACCACTTCTCATATTTAGTTCTCTGTTCAGAGGAACTAGAATATGTAGAAGTAATAGGTTACTCTGTCTTGAGCATAAGATTTAGATCCATGCAGCCAAGAATAATGAGAATGTTCTCCTTCTAATCCTTAAAATTTGTATCATTAAGGATCGACACTGAATTTACGTTAGCAAAAATAGTAGCAATATTTACTAAAAAGAGAACACAAGAATAATAACATAAATAATATGCTCATTATGAATAAATTAAAATAAATGATAAATCCCATCTAAAGTTACCTAATGTAACAACAATATCAAGTTTTTGCAGAGTAATCTTATTTGCAAGTGATACTCTTATTGTAATAATCAAACACTAACAATAATGCATGACACATAATAAACTAATATTTGGATCGATTTATTATATTCATGGAAAATAGCAATGGTAACCTTATAATTGTTACGTATTTATTATCATAAGTAAATATATAATTTTGTTGAGTATAAATTTTTCTTTGGGTAGATTAATACTCACATAAATATACACATTTACACCTTAATTAATACTTGAATAATATCTCAATATTTTAAATAAAATTAAATTCAAATAATAGATGTCACTTTGGTGGTATATAATTTAAATTTAACTTAATTTGAAATAATAGATGTTAATGAAACCCATATAACCCATTTAAAAATTTAAATAAGTAATATAAAATATGTTAATTAAATTATTTTATCCAAATAATTAAATTTAATGGATTATTTTTAAAAGGGATAATTTAATGATAATTATATCAAATGAATAAGTACTTTACCCATATAATATATATCTATACATATATATATATAATTATATCAGAATTATGAGATTCAAAAACGTGGGTGTTTGTATTTTTTTAAAATGATGAGCATAGATATAATATATTTTTATCATTGTTTTTATACGCATTCACTTACTTGCAGTGATTCATATTTACATTATTATACTCGTGTCGTAAATTTTATCAACATATTACCTATTTTTTGGTTCGAAAATTTGCTCTTGCTATGTTTTTCACTTTCAGTGGCGTTTTGGAGCATTTTGAACATAAAAAAGAGCAATTCAGAGCCGGAATATGCCAGGTCTTGCTTAGCCTAAGAAGGACTCCACGGTACAGTTCACACGGTCAGGCCATGCCTTTTGGCACGACCCGTGCCTCTTTCCCAAGCCAAGTTGTGCCCCACAAACATGACCCTGTTCAAGCCATGTGTATCTTCCAGACTCCAGTAGTGCCCCTGGGCATGACCAAGCTTCAACCATGTCCCAGTTCAAGACTAGGTTGTGCCTTTTGGCATGGTCGTGCAAGGCATCCAAGACCGGTTCACACCCTAGGGCACGACCTATGCCCCAGATTTCAGGCACAACCGTTCCTTGAGGGAATGACTGTGCAGTGGCCATGCCTATCACCCCAACTTCGGTTGTGCCTTCTTGGCATGGCTTGAGCCAGGCCATGCTCAACCAGACGATGGTGGCACGGCTAGGCATGGGCTTGCTTTGGGTCGTACCACCCGTGTTAATGTTAACCCTAGAGTCAATTATGAGATGATTGTCTATGGAACATTTTGTATCATATTCTATTTAATAAAGGTAAAATTTGATTATTATATGTATTTCATGATTGTGCCCAATGAATAAGTATAAAAATGTCCTTGGATAATAAGTTCGGATCTACATTATATCAATTAGTTGAATTGATAGTGAGATGATGTAGAGAGCACTACTCTTAACTATTTCTAGTCAAATATTAATATTCAAGGACGATATTAATGCATTGAGACTAGCATATAAGTCAATTGATGATTTGATCTCACAAGTCATAGATTTGGGATATCAAGTTAAAACATGGGTATACATTAGAGAATAGGTACTGAATTGCCCCACCATGAGAAAGTTTCATGGATCGTTATATGAGTGTCATAAACTTTCTCATGTGACTATTAATATGAATAGTCCTTAGACCTAAATCACTATGGTTCCCTACATAAACATAAGGAGTTATGTACCTTGGTATCGTCAAACGTCACTCGTAACAGGGTGGACTATAAAGACGATTACTGGGTATGATTATGCGGACGGATGTGAGTGATGTAGATGAGATCTTTTCCTCCCATATGATGGGAGTAATATCTGTGGGTCCCTTATCAAGTAGGACTACTAAATGCATGGTCATGTTCAAATGAATCAATATGAGATATTAAACTCATTTGTTTGAGTGAGTCTACTTGGGGATTAACAAACATAAAGATTGATTAGAGGATGACACGGTCTATACCTTATTGATCAATCTAGATATCGAGGATAGAAGGACAAAGTCATATATTATAATAGTCACGAAAAGGTTATGTCGGATCTCAACATTCTCGTCACTTGGGTAGCAATGATGCATTGCTAGATGCCACTCATTGTTGATGTATCTAAAGTGTTTTAGATACGTTATCAATGTTACGAGAACTTATTGGGTCACACGCAAAGGACACGATGTCTCGAAGATAAATTGAATTTAGTTCGACTAAATTGTGATATGAAATTGAATTAATTAAGTTAGACTTAAATGAATAAAATTGAGTTGAGGGATTGAGTCTAATCCAAGTTAGACTCTTTTAGATTAGACTCAACCACTTGAGAATAAATAATATTCATTAAAAGGTTAATGAATATTATTATTAGAGGAAGAGAAGATGAAAAAAAAATCAAATTGAACTATTCCCTTTATTGGATGAAGAGAAGATAGAAAAACCAAATTAAATATCAAGATGTATGGTATTCATTAAGTTTTATTGGCATTCACACTATGTAAACTCAAGGGACAAAAACCCTTAGTATTCATTTGATGACTATAAAAGAGTCTCTTATCATGAGAAAGAGTGTTCATTGTTCTTCTTCCTCCTTCCTCTCCCTCTGGACCGAAATTCTCCCTTGGTGGGTTTTTGGTGTTTTGTAAACCATCCCAAGTTACTAGCACAACTAAGGTGATTCTTCTCCGAGGCATAGATCGTATTCGTGTGGATACTACTAGAGACATGGATACTTGAATGTGCAAGAGATCCGATGAATCGAGGATGAGCGAGATACCGAAGGGCACATACTAAAGGTATAACTCTTAGTTAGGTAGATCAAACATCATACGAATTTTTCTTTCACATGGATATCTAGAGGGATCTTGTTTTTTTCGCTGCGTATGTTATTATTTTTCACATAGAGATCCCTACAACCTGGGCCATGCCTAGCACGGCATGGTCGTGCCATCCAGCACGGCCCGTGCCGCGGGAACTGAGTTGTCCCACCTATAAAAGGGGTTCTTTCCACTTTTTCTTAGGGAGGAAGTTTTCCCCTTTTGGGGACTCATTCCTAGGCTCCACCATCATTCTTCGGTGATCTCCGACCTCTCCACCACATCTCCGATACACCACTCTCTTCGGAAGGGAAGGATTGGTTCTGATGACTTCGGCACGTCTTGGGCTAAACTTCTTCTTCTCCTTTTCTCCATTTCCTTATAAGCTTATTTCCTTTGAGTCTTCTTTACTTTCTCCTATGTCTCTAGAGTAGATTTTCAATGTCCTAGGGCTAGGGAGTATAGGCGATGTGTACTTGATGATAACTCTATGGTTTTGTAATGCTCTTTGATTCATGATGTGGATTTGGAACATGTAATGTTTGATGAAATGCTTCTATGAATGCTTAGTGTTTAATCTCTTGAGTAAAAAAAAATGATGAACCAGGCAGCAGACAAATTGAACCTGGGGTGACCGGCCCGGCCCCATGGAAGTTTCCCACCGGTCACCAGGGTAAATCGGGAAGCGCTCGCGGTGGTCAGTCTAGAAGCCCAGCATCCCAGGGTTCGTGTCCCATTTGGAGGAAAAATTCCTGCAAAATGCGCCGTAGCTGGGGATCGAACCGCAGATGCCTGGGTTAACAACTAGTGAGTGTTTAATCTCTTGAGTGGTTGCATGATTGTAGTGTTGATTGAATGAATTGTGTAGATCTAATCCTAGCTTAATGGGCCTCCCCTAATCCTATGTTAGGAGATGTCTCGTGTAATTTAGAATCACATATCCCACGACAACCTAAGTGACACATGTTCTTGGCGTTGCTAGAAGGGGCATCCTAAGTTACCTTGTCTATCTAACAGTACTGGATGTTGGTGCAGAAAGCACCCAAGTCAAACATGTGTTTTGATAATGACAACAGGGTTCAAAATTTAAGTCTTACTTGTTATTTAATATGTCACTCTAGTGTGCAGAGTAAAAAGCACTGGCGAAGGACTGCTAGGCACTGGCGAAGGAATGCCAGGGCAAAAAGCCCTAGCGAAGGAATGCTAGGCACTGGCGAAGGAATGCCAGGGTAAAAAGCCCTAGCGAAGGACTGCTAGGCGCCAGGCGAAGGACAACTTGGGACTGAAGCCCTAGCGAAGGAATGCTAGGCACCGGGCGAAGGACAGCTCGACATCTAAGACCTGGCGAAGGACCGCGAGGCAAAAGTCCAACCAGAGGAGCGGTTGACATCAGGTAAATTCTCCCGAGAGGAGTAGGTGAGGACGCGTTCCCCGTCGAGGGAACAGTAGGCGTCGGTTCGACCTAGGGCTTCATTTAGGAGGCCCAAAGTCAGAACCAAGACAGCTAAGGCTGTATAAACATAATACTCTAATGCTTTATATTGTTTTGGACTAACCCTGGATGCAGGATCGAAGGAACGTGTGTCTGCAGCTCAGAATGCCCAAAGGAGAGAGGCAAGTAGCTGAGCAGGGCGCCCTCAGTGTCCCAGGTGCCCCCAGGGGTAACACAAAACAAGCAAAGCAACAAAGGCTTCGGCTGACCACTGGCCGGGGCGCCCCCAGCAGCTAGGGCGCCCCGCACGCCCAGGGCGCCCTCAGTGCCCAGGGCGCCCCGCGCCTACGCCAACGAAGCTGATTACCCTTATCCAGCCGAGAAGCCCGCGTTGAAGGAGTCAAGCAGGGCGCCCCCAGCGTCCAGAGCACCCCCAGTGTCAAACCTCATCCCTATTTGAGTGGGATAGAGGTTGACCGAGCAAAGCTCGGATCGCGTGACACGTGGGGGGCGCCCCCGACGTCCAGGGGGCCCCGAGGTGCTATAAATAGCACCCAACGCCCAGGTTTTCGATAACAACTTCGATTTAACGCTTCTACGCTCTTCTGCTCTCGCGCCTCGCTCCGGAAACCTCCCAACTCGAGTCGACGACGTCCCGTTGCTCCGAAAAAGACAACCTACATCGGACATTGGTAAAAGAAGAGATTTTTATTTGTTAAGTTTACTGTGCTATATTTGTAACTCAATACTGTAAACTGATTTGCGAACTTATAGAATTGCCCGCAGAAAACGGTCAACGACCGTGGGCCTTGGAGTAGGAGTCGACCTAGGCTCCGAACCAAGTAAAAAATCACTGTGTCTGCGTGTTTTGCTTTAATCTTCCGCTGTGCAAATTCTCTATCTTAAATCCGAACGCTTTCCGATATTCACCCCCCCTCTATCGGTTCTCTCGATACAACAAGTGGTATTAGAGCGGGGAAGTTCAAATTTGGTGCAACCACCAGTTTGAAAATTTTTCGGATTTTATTTTTCTTTCAATTCCGCTTATTATTTTTCTTCATTCGAATTTCGTTTAATATTTTTTTTCTCTTCGTTCGAACTTCGTTTAATATTCTTTCTCTCGTTCGAATTTTTTTATTCTCGTTGATCGAGGTTGGTGCAACACCACTCGACGAATATTTTTTTTCCCGCACTACTAATCCAAGACCAAGTCTTGGCATATTCTTTTTCTTTAGTTTAAGTTTCAGATAAATGGCCATGCAAGAAGATTCAGCACCGCCAGACCTCCACTGTTCAGTGGAGAAGACTTTTCTTACTGGAAAAGTCGAATGGAGGTCCACCTGAAAACTCAGGTGGACATGTGGATAATCATCCAGTCCGGACTGGAGATTCCAAAAAATGCCGAAGGAGTACCTCAAAGCTACTCAGAATGGGACACCGCTCTGAAGCGCAAAATAGAAGCCGATGCAAAGGCAACACAGACCCTACAATGCGGCTTAACAAAAGAGGAGCTGAATCGGGTGGGCCCCTTCAACAGTGCCAAGGAGCTGTGGGTAAAACTGATCGAGCTGCATGAAGGAACATCAGACACTCGGATCAGCAAAAGAGACATGCTTCTGAACAAGCTGTACACCATGAAAATGGCCGACAACGAAACAGCTGCTCAGCTTCACGCCCGGATTCAAGAACTAATGAACGGTCTTCACACTATAGGTCACAAGGTCGAAAACTATGACCTAATAAGGTATGCTCTAAATGCTTTCTCGAGAAACACCTTGTGGGCATCAATGGTAGATGCATAGAAGGTTTCAAGGGACCTTTCAAAAATAAAGTTAGATGAATTATTCTCTGAATTAGAACTGCATGAACAGACTAACTGCAATTTGGCCGAGAAAGATATTGCCTTCATTGCAGGTAAAACTGGGAGGACAACAAAGAAGAAGTCTCAACCTGAACCCGAGTCTAACTCAGACTCAGACTCAGACTCAGACTCAGACTCAGACTCAGAAGATGAAGAAGGAGATCGACCTAAGTTGGTCCGATTGGCCCGAAGCTACTATAAAGAATTGAAGAACCAAACCAACAGAAGGAAGACCAACCCAAGAAAGGACGAACCAGCTAAACCCACAAATGACAAAAGCAAGCCCAACGTGACTTGCTACGAGTGCAAGAAGAAGGGCCACTACAAGACGGAGTGCCCAAACCTAAAGGAGACCAAAAAGACAAGAAGAAAGAAAGCGCTCCAAGCAACCTGGGACGAATCTTCATCAGAAGAAGAAAAAGAAGCACCCCAGTCAAACCTACTAGCCCTGACCGCCTCAGAAAAAGTCGAGATCGAGTCAGAGTCAGAGCAGGACGACGGCAGACTAACCTTTTCAGAAGACGGCGAGATCAAGGTAAGTGGTTTCAATAGAAGTCAATTAAATGAACTTATATCTTATCTATCTCGAGATTTGGCAAAAGCTAAACTCCGAATCGAATCCCTCCGACAGGAAGTAAAACTCCTGAAAGAGGGAGCTGACTCTAAATCCTTAACCGAGAAAGTTCAAGAAGGAACTCCTACTCAAGTTGAAAAACTTGAGAAAGAGAACTCCTCCCTGAAAACTCAGGTTAAGGATCATAGAGCTGCCTTAGAACGATTCACTTCTGGTTCCAAGGGTCTTGACATGATTCTTGGAAAATAGAAGTCCGTTCTAAATCGATCTGGACTTGGCTATAGAACCAAATCCCGACAAAGATCTTACTTTGCTGTTCTGAATCAGTCCAGAAGTAAAGTTCAGGCATGGGTACCCAAACTGTGCCTGAACAAACTGACTGGATCAAATCAGTATTGGATCTCTAAGGACAAGATTCACATCTTGCCTAACCATCATCGTGGCTTTAGTCTAGGGGGAGCCAAACTGAAAACTATATTTATGGTTAGATAAAATTTAATTCTTGATTGCAAATTGCATGTTTGATTGTTTATTTAAATTTCTGCAATTTACCATGCTTAGAAATAGTTAGTATAAGGACTGAACAAACTTAACTGAAATTTGACAACATAGTATTGGGTGGAGGTGAGATGATAGTACGTTACGAAAATCAATTCTAATAAGATCAAGTATACTTGGTCTCTTTAGACTGGTGAAACTAGCCGAAGCTACCGATCCAAAACTCAAACTAGTTAGACTAGAATTTTTCAAAGATTAATTTTGAAAATGAAACTTCATTAAACGACTTTGTCAAGGAAAGGGTTGATGATCCAATAAGGCTACGGCCAAAGAAGGCCTAGTGCCTCGCCAAGACCTGGAAGCTAATTTTTGAATTTCAAATTCAAATTACTTTTTGTCAAATTCAAATCTAACACAAATTTTCAGTTAAGTATAGATTCAAACATTTCTTTTCAAAATAAACTTAACTGTCTTCAAAATTAATTTAAGACCTTCTAAATAAAAATTAACTTTTTCAAAATAATTTTACTTGTCAAAACTTGTCTCACAAAACCTATAAGGCTAACGTGATTGAAAACCATAGACTGGGTGAGACGACAAACTTAATGAAAATTCATTCAATAACTGTATTTTGTTTAACATTTAGTTTAGAACGACACTGAACTAATGCAAGTCAAAGTAGGGTCCAAGTAGGGTCAAAGTAGTCAAACTATAGTCAAAGTAGTCAAACCATGGTTAAAATACTCAAACTAGGTCAAATCTGGTCAAATGCAATCTTTTAGGGTCAAGAACTAGTCCTTAGGGCGCCCAAACCCTTGCGGGCGCCCCGAGGCCGGTCAAATGCAGCCTTCTGCCACTGCATGCTGACCAGGGCGCCCGGGAGCAGGCACCCCCGTATATTCCTTAAATGGCAGAAAGCTGCCAAAAGGTAGCCACAGCCCTGGCCAGGGTGCCCTCGCCAGGCGGGGCACCCTCGCCAGCCAGGGCGCCCTCCCGCTACAGGGCGCCGGAAACTGCCCTATAAAAGGGGCTCCATACCCCCTTCTACTCCTCACACTCAAACTTCTTCTTCTCCTCAACTCTCTACCCTCCAAAAGATCTTACAACCCTCTCAAGCTCTCATCTTCAACAATGCCTCCCCGAGCAACCCGGTATAATTTTTTTTAAGTTAAATTTCCTTAAATGCAATTCCTTCACACTTTTTGTAAATGCATATTCCTTCTCTTAGAAGACGCCGACCAAATCAGGCAGAACTCGGTACCCAACCTAGTCCTGATCCTAGGTTTCTGAATTTAGAACTATGTAATAAGTTCGCTCGTACGACCTATAAACCTATCAAGACGAGCTACTTGAATAGACAATTTTTCACCCAATCCTGTCCTTTAGCAATGAACGTTATAAACTTCTACCAACTTGACAATCTCGTATTCTGCACCCATTCAATCAACACGTCCTTATGTGCAAAATTTTACAACAAGATAATTAGACAGGATGGTCTCATGTTCGTCATCACTGTCCAAGGAATTCCCTTAACTATCACACCTACACTACTCAACCGATTTCTGGGACTACGATTCTCGCAGTCCACCTTCTGTTGTTACCCTCATAGGGAGCCTCCCTTTGATGCTCCATACTCTCACATTACCTTAGACATGTTACACTCTTATTTCTTTAGGCAACCCCTGGCCAGACGATTTCAGTCTGTCGAATTACAGGTCCAGGACTACGCTCTATATAGAGTTATAGTCCGATGTATTCTGCCATTATCCACCAGGGACGTCACCACTATGCGACCATTCCACGCCTTTCTCCTGTATGCCTTGATTCATCAGCTAGACATCGATATAGGACTTCACATGTTTCATGCTATCCTACATGCATCCAGTGTTACCACGCAAGGGCGGGTACGCACACCCTACTACCACATCATCACGTCCATATTACATCACCACGGTCGGAACATCACCGAGGGAGAGACGGCTGAATTGACTGACTACGACGAGATAGGATATAGAAACTTCTCCCTAGCTGGTATAGAGGTTTTCGGTACCGGGATCTTGTCCTGGAGACGTCAGAGAGCAGCTCCCCAGATCGACTCAGACGAGGAGGTTGAGGTCGACGTCGGGGATCTAGCAGCAGCAGCCCGAGCACACATAGACGAGCCTCCACCATCGACCCTCGACCAGCGCCTCACACAGATACAGACGGAGATCCACAGTCTCCGAGAGGAGGTCGAGGCCTATCACAGCGAGCAGATGGACGCTCGTAGAGCCGATCGAGAAGTGGCTGATGCACGATACATTGAGATGATGGCACGATTCGATTCATGGCAGCCCGGCCCATCTGACCACCCTGGGCCTTCTTCATAGCTAGTCTATTTCTGCATTGTACTAAGTAACCAAAACATGACTTATGTTTGACGCTACTGTACCTTTGTTTGACTAGTTAACCTATTCTGTTTAACTACTTATTTAATTTGAATATCTGATTTAGGATTGTGCTCTGTAGAATAGATTAACTCTACTTTTGATTTTTTTTGCTTTACTTAATTTAAAAATCAGTTTCTAAAAGAATTTTGAAAAATTGTTATTTTTAAAATCAGTTTTTATCCCGACTTAGTTTTATTTCAAAACTACCCCCTTTCAAAACTAGGGTTTTTTCGAAAATGGACTTAGCCTAGGCCCTAACCCTAGAACTGCATGCACCTATAGATTTAGAAGCCAGCATCTCACAAGCACTTTAGGGTACTTTTGATTGATAACCTAGAAAGGGTTGAGATGCATAGGTCTTTGCCTTAATTCAAGATGCTTTAAGTCAGTGCATCTGCAGTAATTGGGGCACTAAATACAACTTACACAACAATCAAGTTAAGTGTCAAGTTTAGAAAATCTAACTTGAACAGAAATACTTAACTTGACTAACCCTAGCAAAAGCTACTGCTTATAACAGTTAGTGAGTAGCTAATTGGGTTAGACAGGTCCCTACAAGAGAAAATCAACTGATTTGGTCTAAGTCTTCTCATAAATTGGTTCAGCACAGCAAAATCATGCAAATATTTTTCTTTTATGAAAATTATTCCCTTTATGCAAGTTAATTCATGCTATATTTATCTATTTTTGATATATGGCAAAGGGGGAGAGATAAGAAAGGAGAGAATTTAAAATTTTCTATTTAATTTTTTTTTAAATTTTTTATTTTTTATTTTTGTCTCTCAAAATTTTAAAAATTTTTGTCTCTCAAAATTTCAAAATCTATCCTTTATTCAAAAAGTACTTAACTAAGCTTTTCAAAATTTTCTAAGTACTTAAGCTTAAGACTTCAAAATTTTTTCTAAGTACTCCAAACTCATACCTCCAAAAATCTGCTATGTACTTTTAAAAATTAATTTGTCAAAAAATTTTCAAGTACCTAAACTTAAGTTTTCAAAAGTGCAAAAATCATTTTTGAAAATACAAAAGCCTTCTGTTGAAAATAACTCTAAGTTTTTTTAGAACCCCATAAGTTTTTGAAAAATCTAGGGGGAGAATCCTTCCAGGGGGAGGGAACAAAATGTTTTTATATGCTTTGATTAAACTTAACTTTTTAAACTAGGGTTGCCATAAATCAAAAAGGGGGAGATTGTTGGTGCAGAAAGCACCCAAGTCAAACCTGTGTTTTGATAATGGCAACAAAGTTCAAAAGTTAAGTCTTACTTGTTATCTAATATGCCACTCTAGTGTGCAGAGTAAAAAGCTCTAGCGAAGGACTGCTAGGCACTGCGAAGGAATGCTAGGGCAAAAAGCCCTAGCGAAGGAATGCTAGGCACTGGCGAAGGAATGCCAGGGTAAAAAGCCCTAGCGAAGGACTGCTAGGCGCCAGGCGAAGGACAGCTTGGGACTGAAGCCCTAGCGAAGGAATGCTAGGCATCGGGCGAAGGGCAGCTCGGCATCCAAGACCTGGTGAAGGACCGCGAGGCAAAAGTCCAACCAGAGGAGCAGTTGGCATCTGGTAAATTCTCCCGAGAGGAGTAGGTGAGGACGCGTTCCCCGTCGAGGCAACAGTAGGCGTCGGTTCGACCTAGGGCTCCATTTAGGAGGCCCAAAGTCAGAACCAAGACAGCTAAGGCTGTATAAACATAATACTCTAATGCTTTATGTTGTTTTGGACTAACCCTGGATGCAGGACCGAAGGAACGTGTGTCTGCAGCTCAGAATGCCCAAAGGAGAGAGGCAAGTAGCTGAGCAGGGCGCCCTCAGTGTCCCGGGCGCCCCCAGGGGCAACACAAAACAAGCGAAGCAACAAAGGCTTCGGCTGACCACTGGCCGGGGCGCCCCCAGCAGCCAGGGCGCCCTCAGTGCCCAGGGCGCCCTGCGCCTACGCCAACGAAGCTGATTACCCTTATCCAGCCGAGAAGCCCACGCTGAAGGAGTCAAGCAGGGCGCCCCCAGCGTCCAGGGCGCCCCCAGTGTCAAACCTCATCCCTATTTGAGTGGGATAGAGGTTGACCGAGCGAAGCTCGGATCGCGTGACACGTGGGGGGGGTGCCCCCGACGTCCAGGTCGCCCCGAGGTGCTATAAATAGCACCCAACGCCCAGGCTTTCGATAACAACTTCGATTCAACGCTTCTACGCTCTTCTGCTCTCGCGCCTCACTCCGGAAACCTCCCAACTCGAGCCGACGACGTCCCGCTGCTCCGAAAAAGACAACCTACATCGGGCGTCGGTAAAAGAAGAGCTTTTTATTTGTTAAGTTTACTGTGCTATATTTGTAACTCAATTCTGTAAACTGATTTGCGAACTTATAGAATTGTCCGCAAAAAACGGTCAACGACCGTGGGCCTTGGAGTAGGAGTCGACCTAGGCTCCGAACCAAGTAAAAATCACTGTGTCTGTGTGTTTTGCTTTAATCTTCCGCTGTGCAAATTCTCTATCTTAAATCCGAACGCTTTTCGATATTCACCCCCCTCTATCGGTTCTCTCGATCCAACACTGGAGAGCAAATAGGGGGAATATTGACTCCGATTATCTAGTTAGACTACCCATGATTCAAATTTATTGAAGTCAAGGAATGGATAACTTATAAACCCACGAGGGTTGTCACATAGAAACATATACCCTAGGATATACTTCTCTCATAGCCTTCTCACCCTCGCAAGCCTAGACTGACTCTTTTTCTCTCTCTTTCTCTATTTCCTCTCCAATCTCGTAGTCAAGTCTTAGCACAACCACTACTTGATTTGCCTAGCTAACTCACCTTTGAAACCTCCCTAGTGGTTGTCAATCCTCAGTCCTTATGGATTCGATATTTATTACTTGACGATGATTTCGTGAACTTGCGGATTGAACATCATTAAACCATGTACACAATTTTAAAAAAAAACTGAAACCACAAATGCATGCCTCTATCGCAAGGCTTGCTGAAACTGCTACCACTGCTTCGACCGATCGAAGCACCACCAACCAATGTCAGTTCATCTCCTTCTGAAAAAACTGATGCGACGTTTCATAGCCGCCACTGTCGTCCCTACTGGCTAAACCATCGCCAATGACCGCAACCCATAAAGATGATCACCATCGCACCATCACTAGCCCTCAATTTGCCAAACAGTCACAAGAATTTTTCCCTACTGCAGCAATTTTTCGACCCTTCTTTGGCGATTTCTGGTAGTCACACGCCCATCATGGTCGCCCCAATATGGATTATTGTATGCCGCCGGAAATTGGCTATAGAATTGACTGATTTATGCCCTATTCCGACAGCCCAAACCAAAGTAATCAAAATTCCTCAATTTTAAATGAAATCAGATTAAATTTTCGAAAACATGTACGAAAAAAATGTGGTGCTTCATGATCTATACCAACAATCAACGAGGACAGTAATGATGTATGGATAGAATAGTAGCATGGATAACCCAAACAAAATCAAAATAAAATTATTTCTAAGAATTGGAAATAGATCGCTCTGATATCAATTGATAAAAATATTAGGTCTAGAAATCTCAACACAAAATCTTAATCTCTATTCCATTCTTAAGAAATAATAAACATGACAATAACTAAAGTTGCGGAAGCGTACTAGAGTCTAAAGTTTGCAGTCGATCCAGGGAGAATGATCTTCAGTTTGCAGACTTCCTTAGATTTCTAGAGAGTTTTGTCGATGGGGAGTAAAACAAAAGTGTCATTATGCAAACTGAGACCATAACATCTTATTTATAGAATCCAAAGGTTGCTTATTTCTAATTTGACCCTTCAACAAATAAGAAATTACATATGATATCCATATTATTATATTCATAATAATTAAGCTCTTAAGCCAAATTCTATAATTCCAAAATTAAGATCACAATAATTTGTAACTTATTTAATTGATGACATTCAACATTTATAAAATTGTGATAACACATATGACTTGGATGATTATGGATTGTGTTGGTCTTGAACCAATTTTAGTGGTTGATATTGCGATGTTTGATTCGATTCATGTTGTGGAAGGAGGAAACAATGTATTTGAGTTTAGATGGCTTTGAGAATTTTCAATCATAATGTTAGAGTCAGTTTTATTGGTCGATCATATTTTGCATATTTTCTCCCATGAAAGGGGTTAAGAGGGCTTAAAGGAAAAAATAGTCTCTCATTACATTGGACCCTTCCAGATATTGGAGAGAATAGGCAAGGTAGTCTATCAGTTAGTGCTACCACCGACCCTTGTCCGGTACATGATGTATTCCATGTATCTATGTTATGGAAGCATATGATCCTACTCACATTCTGAAGGATGTGTCGATCTCACTATAGTCAAATGCAATTTATGAGGAGGCTCCTATGTGGTTTTTGTGTCACAAGGAATGCTAGTTGCAAAAAAAATCGACTTGTCAAGGTCGAATGACAGCTTAATTCCGATGAAGAAGCAACACAGGAGCTGGAAGAAAGGATTCAAGCTCGATACCCTCACTTGTTTACTTAAGGTGTGTGTGGTTCCTTCAGTACGTGAATTGATTGCACATGCTATTGTTTACCTATAGCGCTTAAGTAGAAACTTTAGGGATGAAATTTTTATTACTGGGGGAAAATGTGAGATATGATAATTAGATTTTAAGGGTTAAATTAAGGAATAACCTTGTAAAATTTTATAAAAATTTTTAGAAATTTTTCTGAAATTTTCTAAAGCCTTTTATTAGAGTTTATGGGGATAAATAAGATAAAGAGGAAGTCTGTTTAAGATACCCTAATTAATTGAGGAAATATTTAAATTTAGAAATTCATTATATATATAGGTTTTTTTTAATTTCCTAAACATAATCTCTCTGGTGTCTCTCTCTCCTCTTGCGATGTCGTTATGTGGCTCGACCGCTCGACGCTGTTGTCACGCCGCCGGTCACCTGCCATCGTTGTCCACTCGAGACCTCGGTACCCCGAGTCTTGCTCCCCGTGCAAGCCATCACCCTCTCTCTTCTCTCCCGATCTCCACTCTCGATCGCGATCTTACCACCACTGCCCGGTCACTGATCCTCTTCATCGGTGTTGAGCCTAGCAAGATGCGCCACTCATTTGGTTTCCTCGATCTCCACCACTGCCAGACATCGACGACCACCACTATCTCCTGACCTCTCCCTCTCATGAGTGACCGATGCCGCCGTCCACCTCTAGCCACAGTAGGTACGACATTTCCCTTTTGATTTGGTATTGAGTTCCTCTATCCTAATCATCGTAAGCGATCGTTACCGATCATTGTGCTCTAATCGATCCAAGTCGCATCCCTCCTCTGATCTCCTACGAATTAGTGTTTCATTGAGCTCCAAGGGTAGATTTCAGATTTGTTCCCTATTGGTAATCCCTCCTTATGGCTGTTGATCTGAGCGGTCTTGGATCTGCACAGGAGGCCATCGTCGTTGCCATTTTTAGGTGAGTGTTTGTATAGTTAGGGTTTCAATTAGTGGAATCTTGTTTAGATTAGTATTTGTATTAAATCCAACATGATCAGTAGGGTTGGATATTTCATGTTGCTATTCATGATATATTGGATCGAATTGCACAGTAGGATTACTAGGGTTAGACTTGATTTGATTAATAAAAGAGATTAATCAAGGTTATGTTTGGACCTAAAGGATTTAGTTATCTCCATAATGATATGATATTACCCACTTTGGGCCTAAGCCCTCATGATTTTGCTCTTGGGCTCTACCCAAAAGGTCTTATACCAATAGAGATATCTTTCTCTTATAAGCTTATAATTTTTTTCATGTATTTTCAATATGGAACTATGTTTGAAATCTTGCAACCCTAATAATCTCCCTCTCAAACGAAGGATCACAAGGCTCCCTCAAGTGGAAAGTCTATCTGTTTGACATTTGATCCTCGACCCACTAAGTCCTCCACCCCTTGGTCTACCTGACCTACTAGGACTTCTTTGCTTAGTCACATAAGGACTTCCTACCCCTCAGTCCACCTTATGGGATCGATGGCGTCAATAGAGGGGGGGGGGGAGGGGTGAATATTGACTCGTAAACCTTTTTCCTTTTTTGGAATCTTGTCGTTCGTTCTTTCTATCATGAGTGTTAGTACGTAGCGGAATAATAAATAAAGAAAAAACACAACATAGTAAACACGCAGGATTTACTTGGTTCCTAACCCCCCAGGGTCAGTACGTCCAATGCCTAATCACGGGAAGAGCTCGTCCACTAGTGGTCTCCTTTCTAAAAGTTTTTCCAGAGGTGGAGAAACCCGTCTTACAGGTTGAATACAAGCATAAATAGAGAGAATAATTACAACTTGTAAATACAAGCAAACCACCAAGAATGGACGACCCCGACCAATCCGATCCGGAACTCCGAAGCATCACGCACTTTCTCCTGGAGCTTCCTTGGTTATAGAACTTTGCCTTAGCACTTTAGCTTTGCTGTGAATGAGTAGTAGGATAAAGAGATTGATGATCTAAATAGAGGGGGTGAACCCCCTTATATAGTAAGCATCTGGGCGCCCGAGAGCCTATAGGGGCGCCCTCCACGTCGCCATATTTGATCCACACCAGCGCATGTATCGTAAGGATAAAACCTTGCTCCTAGGCGCCTGGGATGTTGGGGCGCCTGGGAGTTGGCCGCTCGAGTGTTGGGCGCCTGACTCTTGGGCGCTCGATCACTCGGGCGCTCGGGAGCCTCTCGGGCGCCCGGCTCCTTTCGGGCCCCTAGGAATGGTCTCAAGCTGCAGTTTATTTTCCACTTTTCTTTTGCTCTTCTTTCTTGCCTCCCACTTCAAGTTCCTGCAAGACAAGCAAACACACAAAGGAAGCAAACATCCTAGCCCAACTTATGTAAGTCTACTTAACCTACTAGATTTTGCTTGGAGTCAACTCTCTAAGACTTTACTACCTATGGTTAACTCCTTAGGGTTTACTAATGCCTAGCCTCACTCACTAGGACTTTACCTTGCCTGGCTTCACTCACCAGGGCTTTTACCTAGCTTCACTCACCAGGATTTCATGCCCAACCAGCGGTCAGGTCTTCGTGCCCAGCTTCACTCACCAGGATTTCATCCACCTGGCTTCACTCACTAGGGCCCAGCTTCACTCACCAGGATTTCATGCCCGATCTTCGACCAGGACTTCGGTGCCCCACCCTGGGCTAGGTCTTCGTGCCTAATTCCTCGAACCATGACTTCGGTGCCCAACCCTCGATCAGGTCTTCGTTCCTGATTCTCGACCAAGACTTCATGCCCAATTACTTAAACCAGGACTTCGATGCCTAACCCTCGGCCAGGTCTTTGTGTCCCATCCTCGACCAGGACTTCGTGCCCAATTCTCCGAACCAGAACTTCTTTGCTAGTCATCTTAATCCTGACTAGACTTCTTTCTGTCAAACATCAAGTCCTGTTTGGCTCAGTCCAGATATGTTTAATCACTCTGCCAAACATCAGATAATGTTTGGCTAACCCTTGTTCTAACTGACCAAACCTCGACCAAACCTCGGTATAATGTCACACATATCAGATCTAGGTTTGATCACTCTGCCAAACATCAAGTCTTGTTTGACTAACCCTTGGTCAAACTAACCAACCCTAGGTACTAATAAGTCTGCTAAACATCAGGTCCTGTTTGGCCAGCCCTTAGGTCAAACTGATCAAACCTGGGTTTACCCTACCAAACATCAGGTCCTGTTTGGCTTAACCCTTGATCACTTTGACCAGACCTTGGTATATTGTCAAACATCGAAGCACTATAGGTTGACTGTTCATGTCTGATGCATTTTTGCACCAACACACCTAACCTACTAGGATTTCCTAGCATCATGCATGGTGTCTGGTTCTCTTGATCTAGACATGGAAGGCCCTACTTCCTTTGTTCGAGTTCAATATTCCACTCATATGACTCGATTAGACCATAACACTTGTGCATAGTCGGCGGTTAGACTTTCTTGGAGTCTGGGCTCAAATACTAATTATTAGGACAAAAAAAATAGATATCTTCACAATGATATAATATTGCCCACTTTGACCCTAATCTTTCATGATTTTGCTCTTGGGCTCTACCCAAAAAATCTCATACCAATGGAAATATCTTTCCTTTATAAGTCCATGATCTTTCCCATATATTTTTAATGTAGGGCTATGTTTGCAATCTTATAACCCCAACAGGTTAATCAACTACTAAGGTTGATATGGAATAAGAGATGGTGTTATGGCTAAACCTAATCTAATCATTTAGATGGATTAGATATGGTTAATGATGGGTTAGATCAAATTTAACCAAGGAATTGGGATTAAATGGAGTTAATCATAAACAAGGATTAATTAATAATCGAAGCGATTAGGAGTTCATCCTAATTGATTTTAGGATTTGATTTAGCTACTGATTATATATATAATTAGCTAAATTATGCATGTTAATGTAGAACCTTGATTTGATATTAGCATTTGGACATGAAATTTATTTTGATATTATCTATATACCAGTGGATATTTCTTCCTTGGCCTCTATAGATTATCGATCATAGTTCATAGATTTAGTTGAAAGATTATGTTGCTTTATCTTGACACTACTCATATTTTAACTAAGCTTGATACTTATCTACTTAACACTTGGAGATGATCTATTTATGTTCTATACACTCTATATTTTGCTATTCATACTCTATAGTGTATACACATGTATTGTAAATACCCCTGGTTGGTTTTGATGTGATCAACCGATTTAAGTTAGGTCTTGGTGTGTTTAATCTCTCTGCTAAGTGTGTAGTGGCATAGGTACGGAGAAAGTCGAGCGTAAGATGTAGCGAACGAGAAGGATTGTGCGGGGAAATGAGCCGACGGGCTCGGTACAATCCGAGGGAAATGGAAGCTGTGAAAGAGTACACTGGTGGATCGAGAAGGACGTACGCGACGCCCGAGGGACGGGAAGCCGGGAGGAAGCACACTCGAGGGGCGAAATGTTAGGATCGATTTCGTACGCAAGAGGGGGGGGGTGAATAGCGATTCTTCGATTCTTCTTGTACCTACGTTGTTAGTTGCACAGCGGAAACAATGATAAAGAAAACAAACAACGCTAAAAAACCAGATTTACTTGGTATCCACCCCGGACGGGTGACTAATCCAAGAATCCGTCGATGAATCACTCCCCAGATAACCTCCGGCTAGCTCTCGTAGCTTCTTGTGGGTGGAGAAACCTCGCCACAGCACCAAGCATACTCTGAGCACAAAGAGACTACTAACAAGCCTTAACTAAGCTTGTTTCGTCAAGAGAAGAAAGTAGGAAATGAACCCCTTTAAATAGGGCTCGAATCTGAAACAACCGCTACCAGTCGACTGCCCCTGGTGCAGTCGACTAGTTCGAACCTAAGCCTAGGGTTACACTCCCGAGTACATTCACTCCACACTCGAACCCTCCCGGCTTAGTCCCTGAGTACAAACACTCATACTTAGACCCTCACAACCTGGTTGACTCTTCACCAACAGCCTCGACTGTTGCCTTCACGCTCTCTTCATCTTTGGCCCTCGTCCTCGGATGCGTACGCAAGCCTCCAGCTTGCCTTCATGCCACCCTTCACGTACGCCTCGAAGTCCGTGCCCATCGGCTTATCGTCCGTGCTATCCACGGTCCGTCGGATGCGCACGCAAGCCTCTAGCTTGCCTCCATGCCATCTTTCACCTGAAGACATCAACCAAGTCCATGTGTACCTGTACACCTGCACACTCATGTACACATATTAGTCTAACAATAAGTCCTAACTTAACCATATTGACCAACACACATCAAAACCCCATGATCCTCTAGATCATCTTAGGGTCGATTGGCCCAACAATCTCTCCCTTTTTGATGTATGACAATATGTTAAGTTAAGTAAATATAACAACAATAGCAATAACACTAGCAATAGCAATTGAAAAATAAAGCATAACAAACAAGAGGCAACCCCCCTAACCTATGTTTTCTCCCATTTTACAATTCTCATTGCCAACTACAAGTTAAGTTCTACCCAACTTAACTTCACAAGCATAACACCATGTTGAGTTATACCCAACTCAACATCAACTCAACACCAATTAAGTTCTTCCAACTTAACACTTAGCACACAATTTTCATAAACCAAAGTTAAGTTTCAACCCAAACCTAACTTAACACCCAAGTTCTCCCCCTTTGACACCATCAAAAAAATTGCCCCAAGCAATCCTACCCATGGTGCCAAATAGAACTTACCAAATTTCTGAAAACCCCCTCAAAAATCACCAAAAAGCACTCTGCCCTAACTATCAGTTGACTGCCCTGGTAGTCGACTGATACGCTAGTTTCTGAATTTCCAGCCGAAATTCAGAAATGCGTAAAAAATTTCAGAAAATCCGGAAAAATGTGAAATTTTGCAAGCATGTTTGTTAGAGTATTCCCTACCCTAGAAAAATATATTTTTATGAAAAACATCAACCGTGCTTGACTTTTGGTACAAACTCGAATTTCCTCCAAAAAGGTCATTTTGTATCTACTTCCAAATTGAATCATAATTCCTTACTTTTGCCCATTCTAACCATGACCTTTTGACATGTGAAATAACCCTCAATTGTCCCTTTTTGCTTATAGGATTTTCATGTAAACAAAAACTCCGCCTCATTATTTCTTAAGCCTAGATAATCCTATATGAAAACCTATCATTCACATCCTATTATGAATTTTATCACTAATATCAACCAATATAAGATTGCAAACATGAAATCATAGATAAAGATGATTTTAAAAAAATCGTATCATAAATAACAAATTACTAGTTTCAACAAATACTTAAATTATGCAAGTCAAACTCAAATCATGACATAGAAACCATAACATATCATAAAGCATAAATAAGATGGTTCATACATGGTTTTAAACTAAAATTAGAAAAATAGCACAAGCATAACACAAGGGTCGTAGCCCCGAAGTCATCAAAATGATACAGATCCAGAATGAAGAGTGTTTAAGAGATATAAAAATACATCAAATAAGAACACTCTCAACACTAAACTACTCTAAATGCTGCGTCATCCCGTCAGATCATGTCGTCGTCGCCTGGAGGAGGAGGAGGAGGAGGAGCCTGATAAGCAGATGCAGCTGCCGTAGCATCTCGCACATGTCGTCCTGCCGGCTCCGGAATCCCTGACAGAATTCCGTGAGGCTATGAACCTCCCCCTGGATCATCGTCTGGGTCTCCTGAAATCCGTGGATCTCCTCCCGGATGCCATGAACGTCCTCCTGGATCCCGTGAACATCTGATCGGAGCTGAGTAAACTCGCACATGTAACATCTCAGCAGGCTCCTCATCCAAGCTGGAGGCCTCCGGATGCTGTCTCCATATAAACTGCCCCTGCCGACTCTCAATCCTGCCAAGGACAGTTGTCGTGTGCCAATCTGGTCGTAGTCCTTGACAGGTGCCTGACCTGACCGCTAGTGACACGGATACCAAACCGTAACTGGAAAAACTCGATCAGAACGTGGCAGAAAGGCATGATATTTTCCCATTGCACTTTGGGAAAATGGCAAATAGAGGTAAATACATGGAGGGAGACGTCTATATCCAACCTCCTCTCTAGGCATACATCATCACTAGATGAGGCAGTCGAATCCTTGCCCTTCCCTTGGCGACGATGGGTAACAGACATTCTAACACAATCTTATATAGCATGGCTGAAGGGACTCATAGGCTTGGCATCAAAAATGCGCTCAGACTCATGCCTATGCCTCCTAAAGTAATGCAGATGAATCTGATCGATGGTGACATCAGGAAACTCAAGAGGCTCAACAACAGTAGGAAATAGGTGTTTACATTATTGATGCCCTACACTCTAAAAACTAGCCAAGACCATGGCTGAAAAAGGAATGGTGACTCCGACTATTTTTACTCATAAAGATTATTTTCAGAGTCAATGCATGTCAAATTGGCATAGAATTCCTTGCATAAGTCAACATTAATATCATGTTGACAATACACTAGTTGCTCTATCCCAAAGTGGGTGACCGTCTCTGTGATTTGAGGTGACTTTTCTTGAAAGTAGGCCTTATTCAAATACCTACAATTCATCGGGACAAATTTGTTTTCCTCAAATCTTTTCTTACATTCTAATGACCTAAACCTAGACTCTCTTGACTGTCCTTGACCTTGTTGAGATGAACCTTCACCCTTGCCCTCTTAGAAACAACCCTAATATGCAATAAACACATGCATGCATACCAAACACCCCCCCCCCCAAGGAAAAACAACACAGAAAAACATGCACAAATTGTCACATTAGTTCCAAAATATGATTTAATTGAACAAAATCAACTGGAAACACCGTTACCTCTTTGCTAATCGCTTCATGATGACAGTGAGAGGAGATCGTTTGAAAAGATGAGTTTTTACTAGCCCTAGGAGTGGATCCAAGGTAGAGAGAACGCTTAGGAAGGGATTTCAGGGCTCGGGAGAAGCTAAGAATGAGAGAGGGGCTCGAGAGAGGAAGAATCGCCGGGGTGGCACGCCAAAACCCTAGGTTTGGCTACCCGCGCGCCCTTTTCTTTTATAGAACCCGCGGACCAGTCGACTGCCCCCAGGGTAGTCGACTGGTAAAGTTCACAGAAGGTTTTCCCAGTCGGGACCAATCGACTGCCCCCAGGGCAGTCGACTGATAAAACATACAGAAGGTTCTGTGTTATGGACTAGTCGATTGGCTCTGAGCCAGTCAACTGATACCTAAAATCCTAGTTTTTCAGTCTACTTTCAGAAATGCATAACTAATTCCACAAATCTCCAAAAAATCTAAAATTTCGTGGAGAGATTTGTGGATCCTATATTTATTTGGGAAAAATATAATTTAACACAAAACTATTCCGAATCCCAAGATTGATACTAGTTTCAAGACTATCCAAATTGAGTCATTTAAACCCAACTAGAAGTTCTAATTTGGATCTCT